>REGO01000092.1:1516947-1630965 GCA_010120015.1 Rhombomys opimus | reverse complement strand
AAAAAAAAAACAAACCAGGAGAAAAAGACTAACACAGATATACACTGTGTTGTCATTAATGATGGCTACCATGTTGCATAATAAAATTTTTTAAATTGATAGTTGCTATCACTTGAGATATCCCCAATCTCCTCTCCTGCTTACCAATTTCTTGTAATTACTACTTTCCTTGCCTTTCCAGATTCTGCATTTAAGTGAGATCCTGTGATTTCTGTCTTTCTGTGCCTGACTTAGTGCACTTAAGGAAATGGATTCTTGGTGCAAAGTACATGTTCTTGCATTATATACATGTACTAGTTAGGTTTTTTTTTTAATTGGTATATACTGGAGGCACTTGGGAAGAGGAACTCTCAATTGACAAGCTGTCTCTATAAGATTAGCCTATCGGCAAGTCTATCTGTCATTTACTTGGTTATAGATTTATGGGGGAGGGCTCATCACAATTTAGGGGTTATTACCTCTGGGCAAGTGGTCCTGGATAATATAAGAATCCCTGCTGAGCAATCCATAGGGAGCAAGCAAGTAAGCAGAATTCTTCCATAGCCTCTGCATCAGTTCCTGCCTTGAGTTCCTACCCTGACGTCCCTGCATAATGGACAATAAGCTTTAAAATTAAATAAACCATTTCCTCCCTAAGTTTGCTTTTGGTTGTGTTTTATCAAACCAATAAAACTTCTAATATGATACTGCAACAGTATATTAGAATATATATACATACAGAAGTGTTACCTTAAGTGCTCAAATAGCATACATGTATTGTATGTATATATGTATTTATGTGTAATGCTAATTTTTAATGAATAAGTTGAAGCAGATGCAATTTTTTTCAGATGCAATTTTTATATGTTCTAAATAACTTATGATTTGGGAAGTAGATGTATACACAAGCGTAATGGCAATTAAAACCCAAACTTTGGCAGGAATATCTAATAAAAGGTTAATGACTATTAAAAAGATTAAGTATTTCCTGTTATGAATCTCTTGTATTTTTCTTGCTGTCTGATGTCTGTATTTTTTAAAGCCTACTTTGAAGGGAATATTGCTCAATTAGATAACTGTTTTCACATTTCCTACACTGTCTTTCTTTTGCCTGAAAATGTGCCCTGTAATCGGTTAAAATTATTAAACCATATTCTTCAAGAACATGGTTTCAATGCAGCTGTTGAATATGTTTTACCAGAAATGAAAGTATGAATTGACTGAGGTCTATTGAAATACTAACCCAAACCCTGCTCAGCTAAGAGATCATTTTCACTTTTTCCCACCCAGATTCTCTGACTGACACTAAACAAGAGCTACAGTGACTAAAACAGCCACAGGCAGCTTGGCAGCATGGGGAGATGGTATCCACACCCCGTCCTGTCAGGGCACAGTGGAGACATTGGCACCACTGCAGAGTGCTTGGCTTCTTAGCCTGACTGGAGGAGCAGCTGCTGACCTCCTCCAGATCAAGTGACACAGGAGGAGACACACAGCTCTGGTTAGGCAGGGATCAACATCTCCCAGAAAACAACAAACACCGTTAGAAAAGTCCAAACTGTAACGAGTTTCAGATGAAGGATCATTTCCAATTCTTAAGATAAATTTTGTCCTTTCAAAGAGTCAAGGCAATAACTTTAAAAACCTTTACCATGTGCACCCAGTTCTTATTTTATATCCAGGTATTTCTTGTACTTATTATTCCAAATACATTTAATACCTGACGGATAGACTTGCCTATAGGCTAATCTTATAGAGACAGCTTGTCAATTGAATTTATTTAGAGCAAAATTTATAAGAAGCAGACTTACATCTTCAGTTTTATTTTTCATTTATTTAGAGCAAAATTTATAAGAAGCAATGAATTTTAAGCACAATAAAGAAAGCAACACAAGAATTATGAAATACAGTATGAATACATGAAACATCACAGTTCAAATTAAGTACATTATGATATAATTTGTATTGAAAAACACCGAAGGAAACAAGTACATTAAAACCATAACCCTAATTATATATAGCTTTCTTTCCAGACTTATTTATCTTTCCAAGATAACTGAAAGTAAACACACTTCAGAAAATATACAAACTAGTGAGATGTTACTGCCAAAAAATGTAAAAAATTACACTATTAAAATGAAAGAATAATTAATTTAAATAAATAATTACATTACTAAGTTTACGCATCCAGTCAGAAATTCTATCACTTCACCATGAAGTCACTGACTATTTTAGACTGGCTCTTGTATAACATTCACAGTCTAGGAAATGTGTTGGGCTCTGAGGACACACTGGCAGATAAAGCAGACACGATCCTGCCCTCGAGGAGCTTCCAGTCTAATGTAACACAGACTCCTGCGATACCCCATGAGCAGCTCTGGGCAGTGTCCTCCATTTCAGAGGGAGCGACAGCTCGGCCAGGCTCTGCAGTGTGAGGATTAGTTAATCCGTGGGAGAGGAAAGAAAGATGCATGAAGAGGGTAAAGGAAGCAGAGGTCCTGGGTTCACAGTGGTTTCCATCAAAGAGATGCAGATACTTGTGGACCACAGTGACGGTTCGCTCGTCCATGAGGAGATGAGAACAGTATGGTCAGTCTTTTCAAGGCTAACATCAATCCATTTTAACGAGTGAGTTTACCACCATCTTGTTTTCTAGCATCCCAAGGAATAACCTCTTTTAAAAATGAAATGGTGGTAATAGACGGTATCCTTTAAAATGATGGCCTTATTTTTGCTAATAAAATGAAAACCTCTGGTATTATAAAGCTTATGTATAAGACCTGAGGATCACCGTGGAAAGTATGCAACAATGACACTGTTAATGGGGTGTGGGGGATGCAGGCAGGCTACAGAGGACGGGGTAGTTAAAGCATGGAGCTCATGTGAGAACTCAGGATTTTTATCCCAAAATACTGGCAGTGATTTTCAGCAAAGGAATGAGCCATATCAAAGTCTCTGAAAGATCGTTCTGAAATGCTGTGTGTGGACTCTGTAGAGGACATAAAAACACAAAGGCAGACAAGCCAGAGAAGCAGCCCTGGATTGTCTCAGAAAGAGGGAGAATACAGTCAGATGGATAGTGAAATTTCTGGAACTGAGCAGGAAATGGTGGGTTTAAAAGGGAAAGTTAATGACATTTGGTGAGTTGGAATGCTGGGTGAGAAAAGGGCAGGTTCCGGGGGAGGAGACGGACACCAAGTCTTTTTCATTTGGAAACCGAATTGACTGTGCTAATATTGAACAGCAGAATACGAGAAAAATGTCTGGTGAAGGGAGGATTTGAGGACATGCTACACTCCAGATATCTTTGTGTTTCGATGTGTTAGGTCAATGTTTGGCAGGTCTGAAGCCTAGGAGACAAAAGATTGAACTTGAGCTGTAAATGTTATAGTCCCCAGCAAAATGGTCACGACCACCAAAGTGAATGGAGTTTCCCAGAGAACACAGCATATCAGAAAAGGACAGAGGATGTTGTTGGAGGAAGAGGAGCAGCATAAAGAAGCAGAGACGGGGGAGAGGCAGGGGAGGAGGGCTCAGAGGGAAAACTGAGCTATCAGCGTAGGGAAAACCAAGGGCAGAACAGCAAATGGAGTCAGATGCTGTAAGAGTCAACAGGAAGGTGGGTGAGGGAGAGGCCAGGATGTACGGTGAATCTGCAGGTGCACATGAGCTCTTCTAGACGGTGATTCTAACGACAGAACAGGACAGCAGCTGGCATGGGGTGATGGGGGGATTTGAGCAAGCGGCTTTTTACCTTTTAAGCCTAGACTCTCAAACGTTGATACTCCGTTGATAGGGAGGATTTGAAGACTTGTAACAACTGAAGACAATAAATAGAAATTCAGATACCGGATATTGCTTATCTTAGAAGCCTAACAGTCTTTAAGAGGGTGCATGTTCTTCCCATAGAGACATAACTTGACTACAAAGTTCTCAGTGGATTTAAATATACTTACGAATATGAAACAATTCCAATGACCTCTAGGGAATCACATTTTAAAATATATTTTAAAAGTTATCTCATTAACTCCAGCTGTTGTCCATAGAGATCATATTCTTTAAATAATAAGTATCTCCGAATCGCTGCTGGGAGGGGAAGCTTCTCCATGGAGGATGGCTGGCACAGTCGCTGAAGTCCCATAACTCTGCGAATTTTTAACCGGCACAGATGCTTTAATGAGCAAGGACTCTCTAAAAGAAACGAGGGAACAAACAGAAAGTTGAAAAGTCCTATTGGCTTCACATGTAAGATACAGATTGTTTCAGAGTAGCACGCGGAGTATTTTTCTGCAAATATGCACATTACCAGGTGACAATTCTGACCTCAATTCACATTTCAATGAAGTACTCCAGCCCTTTCCTCATGATCTGAGCTCCATGAGGATGGAAATTCCATCTGCATCTTTGCGAAGAGAGCCAAGTCTGGCTCCTCATGGGTGTCCAACAATAGTTTGTTAAAAAGACAAATGGAGTTGACTTTAAAAGCAAATGGTCACACATTTTTTTAAGAACTAAATATTCTACAGACATAATTCTTTATTTCCTCTCTTTCTACAGTTTTTCTGATGAATAATTATCAGTAAAACATTACTCAATGATTTTATATAACATTTATGATTCAATCGAGGCCTGTTCCCAGTGTCTGCGACACAATGGCTACTAATATTTACATATTTCGTGATATGTAAATATATTCTTCGTATCAGAATTATAAAAGAACCAGTGAGGAGGCAGCACAGTACAGATATACAAGTAAATGTTGGCTCTGGACTCTGTCAGCTGGCATTACAATCCTGCCTGTTACTTTGCATGACCTTCCACAGTGGCTTAACCTTATAATTCGTATTCTCATTTATGTAAGGTGGATAACAATAGTACCTACTTCACTGAATCGTCTAAAGGCTAAATACACCATATAAACTGCTAGAAAAGCCTATGATGCCAAAACATTCAACAAATGTTGGGGTTGGGGCCGCTCCATAGGTAATGTTGCCTGTGCAAGCATTAAAACCTGATTTTACTAGAGAGGCAGAAACAAGGGGTACTGGAAGCTCACTGGCCAGCCAACCTGCCTCATCAGGAAACCCCAGAGGAATGATATCCGATGTTGACTTCTGGCCCACATACACCCATACACACATTTGAACTGCCACACTTGTGTGTGTGTGTGCATACACAAACACAACAAAAGAAACGTGAGAGAGCATTCACTTCACGTGATGACGTCTTTGTTATAGCTGGTGATAAAATTTCAAATCACATTCTTTTAATAGTAAAACAAAGTTAGTGTTTGTGGCATATGCCTGTAATCCCAGCATTTGGAGGCTAAGGCAGGAAGGTTTGAGGTCAGCCTGGGATAGAGAGAGAGTTTCAGACTAGATTGGGCTGCATAGCAAAATCCCATCTCAAAAATAAATTAGGACAATTTTCTACAAACTTGAGGCAAAAATAATATGGACATGGTATTATGAAACTATGAAGCCAGGCGTAACGGCGCACGTCTGTAATCCCAGCACTCAGGGAAGCAGAGCCGGGCAGATCACTGTGAGTTCAAGGCCAGCCTGGTCTACAAAGTGAGTCTAGGACAGCCAAGGCTACACAGAGAAACCCTGTCTAGAAAAAGATGAAACAAACAAACAATAAAAGAAAATATGAAAATATTATGATCAAAGTGAGCACTCTCCCATGTTTTAATAAAACTGCAATTTTATTTTGTTACTTAATGTACAAATTACCTATAGCTGGAGGAACCCTGGCATCCAGCGGTTTTCTGGGCTCCCGGCAACCAGCTGATGCTGATCGCAGGAATAAGCCACTGAAATAACAGAAAAGCATCCTGACTTCATTCTTATCTAGAGTTTCTTTCTTTCTCTTTCTTTCTTTCAAGATTTATATATTTATAATTTATACAGTATTCTGCCTGCAAGAGGGTACCAGATCTCATTATAGATGGTTATGAGCCACCATGTGGTTGGTGGGAATTGAACTCAGGACCTTTGGAAGAACAGCCAGTGCTCTTAACCTCTGAGCTATCTTTCCAGCCCTCCCCACAGAATATATTTCTAAAATCATCACAACTAGGAGTTTGTTTTCAATAAAAACACATGGACCATTAATTCTCATTTTCTAAAAAAAAAAAATAAAAATCTCTGCTACTTATGATAGAAATAACAGTAATTACTGCAGAAACAGCCAATGTTATCAAGTCAACCAACCCCTGGCTTTGTTATTGCCCCAAACTTTGGGAAATTAATCTATTTATGCTTCACTGGTGTTTTCATTTTGAAAACACCATTTAAGGTGAATCATTTAAGCTTTTTGCCTTTAAAATTTTAAATATGAGACTAACTACAAACATGCATAGTTTCATGAATTAAGAATACCAAATAGATGAACATCATTGACTGCCTCTCAGGTTATGAAATAAAACTTGGTCAGCCATGGAAGATGGCTGCTCAGCCTTGCCAACCTTCGTTCTTCCTTCTCCCATAAACCACCACGACTCTCACTTGTACAGCAATTACCCCATTTGAAGTGTCATCATCTAAGGGGTCTGTCCTTACACTAACTATAGGATTGATACAAAGTGTGGCCTTCCAGCCTCGGCCTCCGAATGCTGGGATTACAGGCATATGTCACCCACGCTACCTTTGTTTTACTATTGAAAGAATGTGATTTGAAATTTTATCACCAGATATAACAACGATGCCATCACTCTCATCATTGAAGTGAATGCTCTCTCAGGCTTCTTTTGTTGTGTTTGTGTATGTACACACACACACACACACACACACACACACACACGAATGTGGCAGTTCACGTGGACGTGTATGGGTGTTTGTGGGCCAGAAGTCAACATCGGATGTCATTCCTCTGGAGGATGTCATTCCTGCAGCTGGAGGATTAAAAAGTTACGCAATATTCTTAAGTATCTTAAGATCTTCAGTTCTTTATCCATTTTTTAGCACGTCACTTAATCACTGAAGAACCCAAATGCCTGTTTTCCTGTGGCTGGAATGTATCGCCATGGTGTAGCTCCATGTTGCTTTGCCTCCTCTGTTTTCTGAAAGGTGGTAGCTGCATCCAGAGATTGAGCATACATATGCCTGATCTCTCTGGCAAATGATTTTCTCTCATCTAGGACCTCCGTAATATGATACTGGCAATAGCCAAGGTGTAACAAAAACATCGATTCGTTTATTTGGGGTATAAAATGAAGTTATGTAAAAGTTCACTTATTACTTGAGACACTTTCATGGAGAGATTTTGCTCATCTATTTTGGTTACCTATGACAGGTATATAAACATATATGGTGTATGTTGTTTGTATGACATATAAACAAGGCAGAAAAATGGCTTAAGTGTTTATTAACAAGTTTCAAATTAAGTCAATTTCCTATAAACCCTTTGAAATGATCAGGTTTTAAGGTACCGTGTATTTAGACATTTTGGACATAATTTGGTTACTCTTTGAAAGAACCATGTTTTTGAAACTTGAATAGTCCTGTTTGTCCATTGAGAGTCTCAAGTTGGCTCATGGACTCTCAGACCCAGCTCTGGTAGCCACTGGTGCCTGGTATGAGCAGATACTCCTTCCTCAGATCTGGAATCATCACATATAATTTATTGTTGTAGGGATCGGCTTTCCTGCACCAAATTCTGTGTGACAAGGATGCTCAGAACTATGGTCACTGCTAATTGTAAGTTTCTCTGAGGATAGAAGCACACACTCATCATCACAATCACAACAACACATACACACAATAAACACATAAACAAAAATTTGAAGTAAAGAAAACATCTGTTTTTACCTATTATTTGGCGGATTTCTGGCCATTCTCTCTGTGCTTCTAGCACAGACTTCAGTTTAGCACACAGAGGGACGTAGTCCATGTAGTCTATCAGTATACGGACAGTGCTGCCCACCAGGTGCTTCATCCATGGGACTGTAATAAACTCACAGAACTGAGAACAGTTAGAAGTTAATTGAGTGGTTTCAAAATATATCATACACATAATCAGTATTGCTATGAAAAGTTGCCCTTTGTCTTTTTACAGGAAACATATTCTTGATATGTTCTTGATATATTCTTGATTGAGATATATATATATATATATATATATATATATATATATTCTTGATGATAAACAAAAATGAAAAAGAAATGCCATGATTATTACTTAGGACTAAAGTACTAAACGCATATTCATGCTCCTGTTGGGATCAGAGCAAACATGACAGGGAAGATTGTTTTTCTCCCTAACCCCAGTATAATAACCAAAAGGGTTGAAAAAAAATCAAAACTTAAAGACAGATGTGAGTTAGGGTACTGATCCAAAATGAAGAAGGAAAGGATGCAACTCACTGGATTATCTTTTATTATGCAAGATGTCCATCCTGGCAGTTCCTCCTCCTCCATCTCTGACCACGCAAATGAATTTCCAAAGATGTCTCCGTGCAAGCAGTCAAAGCACAGCTCCACCCGGTAGCCATTGTTCAGCAGGAGTCTCAGCATAAGCTCATCATTTAGGGCATACTGAATGGCACTGGGAAAGTGAGTGTCATTCACATGCATAAAATAACAATTGACGTTAGCTCCATAGGAGAGAAGCAGCCGGACAATCTCGTGTCTGTTGGCCCTCACTGCCACAAGCAGACAGTTGAGGGGATCTAAGTTGGGGTCTGCACCTGCAGCCAGAAGGATTTCAGTACAGTGGACGTCATTATTAGAGACAGCAAAATACAGTGCAGTCTTTCTCTCATCGTCGTAGCTCTGGGAAATGTGGTCCGCGAGCAGGGCATTGACATCAAAACCATTTTCAATGAGCAGTTCGAGGCATTGAGCATTTTGTCCATCTGTGGCTGAGTGAATTGGGGTTAGGCCACTTTTCTGGATTGCATGTTTGGATGTTACTGGGATAAGATATTTCAGAGCACTAGAGCAAAAACAAACAAACAAACAAAAACAACAAAAGTCTTTAAATACCCCTATTGTATAAAGAAAATTAAATAATTGAATAAAACTTTCTCATTAGACAAGTGAATTCACTTTGTTTAGTTTAATGCAGTTTAGTTGAGTTTTAATTTAGTTTCCCATTCTAAAAATTCCCAAGGAACATCCTGGATCTGGGGCTAGGGAGAAAAACAATCTTCCATGTCATGTTTTCTCTGATCCCAACAGGAGCATGAATATGCTTTTAGTACTTTAGTCCTAAGTAATAATCATGGCATTTCTTTTTCATTTTTGTTTATCATGTTTGGTTCTAGGTTTGAATCCTCAGTACTCTCCCCACCTTTACAATTCTGCCTCTTAAGAATACAATTTTTAAAATCAACAGGTGTGATTGTAATTTGCCAAAGAGAATAAGTGCCTCTGATGGCATAGAAAAACACTGGACAGTCCTGGCCACTAGAAACCATGCAGTCTTGGGCAGATGACCTTGGACAGCATAAATATAGCCTTCTCATTTAAAGATGTACATTACAAAGGCTTAACAAGGAGATGACTTGTCTAAGGGCCTGAGCTCCATGTGAAAGAATCTTTTGAGTCTTATTAATTTTTTCCACTAATGTTAAGACACTTATCCATATTGTCTGTGTACATCTTGTCTCTTATACAGCTCACAGGTGAATTCTTTTTTTTTTAATTTTTATTTTATTTTGTTTTTGGGTTTTTGAGACAGGGTTTCTCTGTGTAGCCTTGGCTCTCCTGGAACTCAAACTGTAGGGCAGGCTGGCCTTGAACTCAGAGATCCACCTGCCTCTGCGTCTGTGTTGGGATTAAAGGTGTGCAGATGGCTCAGTTTTCTCCACAGGAGGGTTCTTAGTGAAAAGAAGGATCTTTAGCGTTCCAACATACTTGCATCCATCCTGATGACATAGCTGTCCCTAGCTCATGTTTCTAAATACATGTGATGATACTTGTCAATTTCACACTTCACTAACCATCTAGACATTCATACGAGCCACAAGCAAGGATAACTCGATCCCCTGTGCCTAAGTCAGAGCTATCATGTGTGAATTTATGAACGCTGGGAGTAAATCCAGGGAAACTTTAACAACGTGTCACTTCGCATCAATTATGCGTCATTGGTCCCTTAACTTTCCCAATGTGGCTACCAGAAATAATAAAGCCTAGCTACTTCAAAGTTTTTGAACTTGTGAGATACTTTTAATTTCTTAAAACCTTCTTCTCTTGGAGGATAGTTTAATGTTGTGATTTTAGACTTCTATTACTATATTGGTTATAACATATTTTGTGGTTGAAAATTATACTCAATCTAAGTTATAATGAATCTTTTCTATTTATTATAATATATCCACCATTATAGTATTATGTACATCATGGCAATGCTAGGAAATGACCAGACTAAAAGTAGCATTACAAATTCTAATCCTCAGTCAATGGCAGAATGTTTAGAAACTTTGTAGCCATTTGTTGAACCATTTTTTTAAAATACAAAATGACATTCCTGCTAGTTGGTGAAGATTTCTCAATTACAACTTTATTCTTCTACAATGAATACTTTTTATTTAAAAAAATTCTATAAATTCATCCTGTCAAAGTCAAGGCTATAGAATGGAAGACACAAAGCTATGAAATCAGTTTCAAACACTGAAATACAGAATGTGTGAATCTCTACCTTTGAGATTTGGGGAGTACCATATATTGAGACATTTTACTGTACATACAACTTAGCTTTTTTTTTTTTATGGAAAGCAATCACCTCAGTATATTACTCACAGGTAATGTCCCTCATAGGCAGCTCGGTGTATTGGAAGATGCCCCGCCCTGTTAGGCACATTGCCACTTCCTCCGTATTTCAGCAGGAGGGAAATGCAGTCAGGGTTTCCGCCTCCTGCTGCCTCGAATAGCACAGATGCCCCATCATCTGCCAAAGCAAACACATCACCACCTGGCGGGGTAAAGCACATGGCTTAGATGGCTGGGCAGTGCTGAGAGAGTCTGCTAACGTAACCTCTCAGTTTTCTTTCTGATTCAAGTCAAACAGTGTAGATTTTTGACCCTCTATGTCTGCTTGTTTTAGTAGCTTCAATAACAGCGAGGTAACATGCTTCATTTTATTAAACTTTCAGGGACAGAGAGTCAAAAAACCATGAATGAAAACAAGTCAGTTTTTATGATGGACACATGCTTTAAGAAATAGGATCACAGGACTTTTTAATTTGATGAGAACAGGAATCACTCTTCCAATTCAACAAATACTTATGGATACCTATGAGGTGTAGACACTGTGCAGCCCAGTCTAAGCTTAATAAGCCTGACTAATGGAGCTTAAACAGTAAACAAAGACGTAACTAGAGAACACGCAGTGTACGATGCCGGTGGGATGACAGCTTGAGGGGGACCCATGCTCTGAAGGGAAGAGAGCTGTCTTTAATAATGGATCTGCTGTTTGACTTCATGGATAAGGATGGGGTTTTAACGTGTCCATGTTTCTCCTCTGTAAACTAATGTAGCATTTCTCCCAAGGTTATGTGGTTCAATGAAGTTTATATTGGGAAGCACAAAAAAAATGCTAACTTTCTTTGGGGGATCGTGTGATTCACTTATGGATGAGGACTCTGGGTCCTGAGCATGTAGACAAGTGTCTCAGAAAGAAAAGGTGGGGGTAGGAGCTAGGAGATAGGGATTGACTTTCTTTATTCCTGGTTGTACAGCTTAAGCATTTTGAAGTCTGAGGGGTGGAGAATGTCACCATTTGTTGAAGAGACTTAGGAAGTATTTATGAGAATGTATCAAGAGACTGCATATTATTCCAAATGAGAGCAAGGATCTGACCTAAACGGAGGCACAAAGAACACCCATATTCTGTTTTTCCTGGAGTGGAACACACAGGATTGGAAGAGTGAAGTGCAAGTCTGGAAAGACAATTCTCATTATCAAAAGCAGCTGCGGTGGAGTTTTGAGTAGAATACATTATTGATATTGTGCTTGAGCAAGAGGAACTAAGTTGTACATAGTATGGAGTCTCTGACACGCAGAATGGAAATCTGGAGAAGAGTTAGCAAATGATCACCCGGGTCCAGGGAAGATGGGAAGGACCTGGCCAGGGAGGCAGACAGATGGCAACATGAAGACAAGACAGACTTCTATACTTTGCAACCATCTGGATTTGGGAAAGAAAGTGACAGATATGTAGTGGTAAATACAACCTCTACGTCCTGGTTAAGAGAGACTGTGACATCAACAAGTGGAAAAAGAGGGGGAATTAACAAGGATGACAGTAAAAGCCTTCCCACAAAATCTATGTGGAAACTAGGCTGTCTCGAGAGAAAGCAATGAGGGCAGCTCTTCCCGATCTCTGCTGGTCATAACAAACAGAGCCTAAGTGGTGGGATATGGGCTAGGATAAAGCCTCACCCAAAGAAGAAGGAGGCCATGTGCAACAGAGGAGAGCCTGAGGTCAGGACAGAATAACTTATTTCACATACCTTTGTGAATAAGGTGTTCTAACACATCACAGTGGCCGTACTCAGCAGCAACTCCTAAAGGCGTCACTCCAAATCCATCTCTCAGGTGGACGTTGCCTCTGTGGTTCAGTAGCAGGGCTATAATATCTTTGCGGCCTTGCTTAGCTGCTTCATGCATTGCTGACCATTGCTTGACACAGGGCTGGTCAAGGCTGGTGTTGTATTTAATCAGTTCAGATACCATGTCATAGGAGCCCTTTTTTATAGCTTGAACAGGAATATTAACATGAAGTTGCCTTATCAACGTGAGTATTTTATATGGAATTAAATTAATATCAAAATAGGTAGAAGCTATTTCATTTCTTCTATAAAAGGATATTGTAGTTCTCATGTGCTTTCTCTTTCACATGCTTAATTTTTGTCTGTGGAGTCTTCAGGACTCAGAATGAATAAGAACTTCATAAGAAATGTTTATCATCAAGATAGAATTTTGTCACCCAGTGGTGGTGGGGGTGGCACATGCCTTTAATTACAGCACTTGGGAGGCAGAGGCAGGGAGGCAGAGGCAGGCGAACCTCCATGAGTTCAAGCCAGCCTGGTCTACAGAGTGAGTTCCAGGACAACCAGGGCTACACAAAGAAACCCTGTCTTGAAAAACAAAAAAGAGGGGAAAAGAAGACATAATTTTATGTGTACCCATTTCAAACATCAACCTCTTAAAAAAATTGGAACAGCACACTGTAGGATTGTACCAATTAAATAATGTATGTTAACTGTTTAGTATAGTACCCAGCATACAATATGTATACACTAAATTATTCTTAGCATCAATATCATTTCTAGGACTCTGGTCCTCCACAAATGAATATTTATCAGGTTTCTCCCCTATAGAAACAAGTATTATTTTTCCCACCAAGGACAGTATTTGTCAGACAGTGAACAGGTAGGGAGCTGGACCCTAGAAGAGAGGGATAAAGTCCCTCTCCTCCTCCTATACTGCATGCTGCTAACTAAGCACCTCTTCCTGACCTGTCCATCTGCCACCGTGGCTCTACCTGTGGTGCACTGCTCGTCCTAGCCAAGGTCACTGCAGAGAGGAGTGAGCCTGACTGTCTCTCACAGCTACTGTTTCATGTTTTTCGATTTGGGGGAAAATGTTTTACATAACAAGGCTCTTCCCTTTATGGTGCTGCTCTTCTGCTCCCCTCTGGAATGTACTAGTAGCAAGATTAACCTTTCTTCGTGAAAACAACAGTGTAAGCAGGGAATCTTCAACTTAAAGTAATTTCTTAAAATTTATATTTTCAGTTCTTATTTAATACTTTGAAAGAATGTATTTTCCATAGAAATAATACCAGTGGTAGGGACTTTTCCTTTTCAGATAACCTGTAAAGACAGTCTAAACTAACAACCAACTGAAATATTTACATCCGTAAGGCACATTGTACATTGAATATAGTTGATAATACAATATGAACTTACATATACAGTTTTGTGCATAGTCTTTCATATATGGTCTACATATAAATTCTATAGAATTTATTGGAAAATCCAATTTCAGTTGCTTTGTTTACATGCTTTACATATAAATTCTATAGAATCCAAAATTCATATTTCAATTAGAATTGCTTAGTATTATTTAAGATTTCTTTGGAAGTCTGTGGTTTTCCGGCTTTCCCTTTTTATTTCTACTTCGTCATTTTCTTCCTTTTTCTGAATATATGAGTTTTGCTAATAACTTACAGAGCAACTCCTAGGGATTTTCTGATTCATAAGCACACAGAGAAGGGAGCGCTGAGACTTCTGGGTAAGGAAGTGAAAAAAGTGAAAGAGCTGAGAAGGGTGTGCTTTGATTTGTGAGCAAGACTCTATCAGAAGTGATCAGAAGTGAGGAAGACTTCTCAGCGCTTCTTACACATCCATTTGTGCTGGCGAGGGTAAGCATGCCTACCCAGCAGAAGAAAGGGGACGAATCCCCTGGATGAGCAGAGAGTCCATCCAAGAGAGGAAACCCATAAGTGTCAGATCACCACAAATCTGATACCTACCACTCATCAAGATGGCTAACATGGCTGTGAGGCATCAAACACTGCAAGTCATAGCCAGATGGCTGAGTGAGAGGAAGGGCCCTGAGTAGATTTAAGGTTATTTTATTTTTGCCATCTGAGCATGCTTCATAAATAGACACAGAGATGAAGAATTGAGACAAAAAAAAAATATTGAAGTGAGTTACACAGAACAAGGGACATTCCTTCTCTTATTTCTCTTTTGCAAATAATGATCTACGAGGAGCAAATTTCAAGGTAGCCCAAGAGCAAACCTGATAAACTCACATGGATGACCCTTTTATTATAACTTAAAAGCCCTATTGATGCTGTCTCTATATTGCTCAAGACGGTTCAGGGAATTACGTCACTATACAGTTTTTGCAGTTGCAATGATTTTATTTTTATTCCCTTAATTTACTTTAAGTGTCTGCCTTCATTATGGCAGCTACATTAATTTTCCACTTATGTTTACCTAGCTCTCCTATAATTTTCAAGCAAAAGATTAATCAATCTCTTTATATCTGGAATGCCCAGCAAAGCATCTGGCTTAATATGACTTCTCTTTCCTTGGACAACTGTCATAGATGAGGTTGTAAAGCCCATTTTCATGGTCTCACAGCTAAGGTTTGAGTCCACAGATCTAATGCACCAAACCCCAAACTATTATGCCATCCCTTTGTCCTTCAGAAAAGGCAATTATTATCTTGGGTCATATACAGTCAGGCTCACCTCTTTTTTTTTTTTTTTTTTTTAATCAGTCATCAGATTCTTTTTGTTGTTGTTTGTTTTTGTCTTTTGAGACAGGGTTTCTCTGTGTTGCCCTGGCTGTCCTGGACCTCTCTCTGTAGATTAGGCTGACCTTGAACTCAGAGATCCATTTTCTTCTGCCTCCCTGAGTGCTAGGATTAAAGCTGTGCACCACCGCTTTCTTATTCAACACTAGCAGAGGACGGAGATTATAAGGCACAGAATGTTTCCATTGCCATCCTTTCTGCTCAGAGTCACTGCTGTAAACCCTCATGGGGACCAGGCTCAGTACCTCCCACAGAATCTCCTCTTTCTTTCCTTCTGTCTTGTTTGACTATTCCAATGCAGAACTGTATTTTTTTTTTTTTTTTTGGTCATCTGCTTTCTACTCTTTTTGCTGGCAGTGTCTTGCACATGCAAGCCTGCCTTCACTCTATGTCAAGGGTATTTCTTTAGACTTGACACCTCTGGTGTCACTGAACTAACTTGGGTCCCTCCTGTGCCCACCTCTCATGATGCTCTTTGTGAGGGAGGACAATGAAACTCATGGACAGGTGAAAAGGGACTGGGAACGTGGAAAAGTTGTGGAAGGGAAGGAATTCAGGTAGCAAAATTTAGCCAGTGCACAGCAGTTACTAATAAACACTTATTAAATATTTGTATTTGCTTAAAATTATAAAAATTCTAGAAAAAACATCATTTACCAATCAGAAGAGGTGTCTCTCCTTTGTCATTTTTGGTGTTGGGCCAGACTCCTTTTTCTAGCAATGTCTTGACATTTTCCACCAAACCAGCTTTGACTGCCAGAGTCAAGGGTGTTTCCCCATTACTGGTTTTGAATTCCCAGTGTGTCTTATAGGATGCTGCGTGCGACATGAAAGCATTTTGTTGAGAAGTTAAAAATTATATGTGCTTATGTGATTTTACGTAACTCATAATCACCTAATATTATACACATACTATTGAGAAAAAAACCAATGATAAATCGAATACTGAGAGAAGATACAGTAAAAAGATTACAAAAGGCTGTGAGAATAGCACACACAGACCTGCAATCCAGCTGACAACTGGACAAACAACACCCATGCTTTAACTTGTTTTCCTTAAAATGAGTTACTAGTTCTCATTTCTGAACACATCACAAATTGTTTTCCAATCCTTTTAAATATGTAAATTGTACATGAGATTGTTTTTGTCAAATGAATAATGTAAATGAGAAATATATTTGAATGGATGCACAAGGAATACCACCAATGCTATATATATCTGTCAGTCTGGCTATCTAATTTTTAGTTGGCTGGATCAATATCAAGTATTTCTCAGCTGTCAAAGTAAAAACTAGGAAGCAACACTGAAGCTTAAAAGCTCATATGTTCTATAAAATGTAGAGATATGAAAAAATACTTAAAACACAATGCTGTCCTGACAGTGACATTTACATTATAAAAATATTAATGTAACATGAAGATACTCATTATTTATTGTAATATATAATGCATATAATAGTATATATCCTTTTGGAGACTAGACCAAGAATAGTTGAAGATTAAACGTTTTTAAATAATACCCTTAGAAATCTTTTATCTTTTGTTTCTCTACTTATGTGTATGTGTGTCTACGTGAGTGTTTGCCACATGTGTGCAGGTGCACACCCAAGCCACAAGGTGTCAGATCCCCCAGAGCTGTGTTACAGGTGTTTCTGAGCTACCTGATGTGGACGCTGGGAACCAAACTCATGTCATCTGGAAGAGTAGCAAGTGCTCTTAACTGCTGAGCCATCTCTCCAGCCCCCAAATTAACTTTTAAAGGAAAAATAACTTTTTATTTGAATCAGCTAAGTTGTGACTTACAAAACACTTATCAATTACATGTAACAGTACCTTTCAGCCATTCTGAACAACATTCTTTTAAAAATTTATATTATTTATGCTATATTCTGTACTGCATGTATGGCTACATGCCAGAAGAGAGCACCAGATCTCATTATAGATGGTTGTGAGCCATAATGTGGTTGCTGTGAATGGAATTGAACTGAGGACCTTTGGAAGAGCAGTCAGTGCTCTTAACTTCTGAGCCATCTTTACAGCATTCTTAGGTGAACCAATGCAGACGCTAACTTTCAGATGCCTCAAATTGTGCTAGTCTTTTATTCTGCTTTTAATTTTTGCTTGTTTTATGTTCATTGAACTACCATAACATCTACATTTTTTGCTCTAGTTTTCTTAAGCTTTCTTACCATCCAGAACAGTCTCAAGTATCTGTGTAATGGGTTGAACAACAGCTTCATGCAATGGGAACCATCCTTTCTCATCAGCTTCATCCAGAGCATATTTGTGTTGCACATACTCCTGGAGCTCAAGAATACGGCCTATGTGAAGTGAGTGGACTCATTAGACACTGGTCCCGACAAGGAGGATGCTCAGATCAACCCCCTGTGGAGCATCCGCCCACTCACCTTGCCTTATGGCCTCCACAAGCTTTCTGTTTTGATCACTTAGTGGTACAAACCTGGCAGGGAAAAAGAAAATCAAATCAAACTGT
Source organism: Rhombomys opimus (assembly GCA_010120015.1). Classification (NCBI taxonomy): domain Eukaryota; kingdom Metazoa; phylum Chordata; class Mammalia; order Rodentia; family Muridae; genus Rhombomys; species Rhombomys opimus. The sequence goes on along the minus strand of REGO01000092.1, from coordinate 1,613,214 downwards.
ATTTGTACTAGTGATGCATTTTAAGGATCCGGGTGATAAACTTGAGTTTTCGTAAATATCTGTAATAATTAAACTGTTCAAGACAATTGTAGAGCTGATTTTCCTCACTTGAAAATTTCTCAAGAGCCTGCACAGAGCACCCCAGCAAAGACAGCAAAGTACAGGATTAAGAAGGTTTGGGGGTCTCTCTAAGCAACAGAAAGGAGATAAACGACTGGAGTCACAGTCAAGGGTCTGGATGCAGGGCATAGCCTGACTTCGTGGCCCTTGGAAAGCGTGTTAGCCTTGCTGGGTGTTGTTTTCTTCATCTGGGTGAGATTAAATAGTTAAATTCTCCAACTTTCAAAACTATGTGCTCAATACATGTCACCTAGCTTTTAGTGGTTGAGAGATGCTTGGGAGTTTGTGGCTCACATGCCTGTTAGAAGTCTAACCAACTGATCAAAGGGCAGAACATTTACTGAATACACCCATCCAGTGGCCCAGCAGGTCAGGCGTTAAGCTCACGGGGCAATTTTTTGGCATATGTGCTTTTTAGATGGAAACAGAAACTTAGAACAAAGGTATAAGTGGAAGCATCAGCTAACATTACAGGGTTCTGAACGCCCTGTTGGAAAATCTGTCAGAGGTTTCAATGCTATGAAAAGTTCAAAGACCATAAATCTCATGTAGCATGTTTTTTTTTTAAGTTAAAAGATTTTTATGATCTGAAGAGAAACCAGAGCATTACATGTTTCAAAAGTTCAGGAGGAGAAGAGTTGGAGAAGTGGGGGCTGCACAGGCATGAGTGCCTGAGTTCAGATCCTCAGCACACGACTGTAATCTCAGCACTGGGAGGTGGAGATACTCGGAGGCCAGGGGCTTGCTTACCCAGGCTGTCTAGCTAAACCCCAGGTTCAGTGAGAGATCCTGTTATAAACACAAAGGCAAGAGGAAGTCACTCAGTACTGACCCCTGGCCTCCCCAGGGGAGGAGGGTCATTTCCTTAAATGCTCATGCGTGCCTGCGAACACACACACACACAAATGCACTGCACACACAGCTCAAGAGTAATAATTTCACAGCAATGAGCATTCTCAAAAACACCACCAAGTGCCAGAATATACATTTCTAAACATGATAATAGAACGTAAATGTAAAACAAGGCCTATTTTTCTCATTCTGTGTCATGTACAACAGGCATTTATTTTTTGCAGTTTTAGATTCTATTGTTACTATGTTTGTAACAGCAATTTTATGTATCTTGTTAATGTGTCTACAAAGGTTAGCTGACAAGGTTGCAGGATGTATTATATACGGAACCTTTGTCTATCTGTCTGTTTTACACTGTTCTCACAAACTTGTTCCAACTCTACTCATTGTCCATCTTAACTCCACATTAATTAAGAATATAGGCAATCTCCAAACAAATTAAGCTACAGGTTTCCCACTTAGGAAATTTCCATTTTCTACACAAGATGCGTATCATAGACCAGATTATTAAAATACCTGCAAAGTTGACATTTAAAGTTGTTAGACATCATGCCAGAAAAGAGTGTGTGTTTGGGGGGAAGAAGCATTTTTATAGAGAAGGAGTGAGTCTCACAGCAAAAGGACTGCCACAGAGAAGTTGGTTGAGGGTGGTTGGTTTGAATACTACCTTTCAGGATGAGCTACAGCCTGGCTCGCTTCAATGGACTCCTGAATACAGAGCTGAATGTCGCAACTTGCAAGATGGTCGTCATTAGGGTCATCATTAATATCCATATCTGCAAATAGTTTTGAAAGAGTTGCTTCTTATGCTCAACAAGGGATTCAGAACAACAGGTGCAATCAACGTAACAAATACAAAACGAAACACAGAACACACTTAGCTTTCTTTGGTAAATACACACACAAATACCTAAACTCTTAATCCATGTGCATGGAAACTCCATCCTTCTAACTTCAGTTGCTCTGTTGAAACTACCTGTCCCTTGAGTGTCTGTGTCTTCTAACTGTGACTTCCCAGCTCTGTCTACAGAAGGCCTCATCTTTTATCAGTTGCCTTCTGACAGCTGCTAACTTGGGCCCATCATTTGACATAGCATGTTAGAACCGTGGAACTCAACTGGAGGAGAAGGGGGACAATCTACAGTGATCCTGTAGGCCGCTGTATGACTATGACGGGATCATATTTTCTACGGTCCTAGATGTCATTGTCTGCTACTCTCAGAACAGCATTTGCATATCTGACATGAGGATTGTCCTAATGTCGGTTATTCCTGGGACGAGTGCTTCAGCAGACGCCCATTAATTCCTCATATCATTCTGTCCACTCATCACAAGCTGCTTCTTCTGACAAGCCTGTTTCCCCAGAAACAAGTGCTATTTTCGTAAATATCTGATCAGAAGAGTAAATATCTCTCTTCAATATTAAGTCAGCTCCTTTGGTTATATGCAGGAAGTTTAGTAAGTGTAGAAGCTGAAAATAGTCTTACAGTGCGGTGACTAAGCAATATGAAATTATCATTTGTTGGCAGAACTTCCAAGCAGAATGCATTCCTTCTGACACTTGACACAGGACTATGCCTTTTCAAGGGGAAAAACAGAAACAAGGTCTGTAAGCAATTTCCAGACACAGTTGACATGTGCCGTGTGTCTTCTCAGTTTTCAAGGTCAGATAATCCTGAAAGACAGCTCTAAATGTGCTGATAGTCAAGGTCTCCAGCCTTTGGACAGACTGCACGGAACCTCTATAGCATTGTGAGGATTTTGTTCTCTGTTCTTCTGTAATAAGCCTTGACTGGTGGTACAGCCATTGTGCTCCCAGCATTTAGGAGGCTGAGATAGAAGGATCAGAAGTTTCAGGCCAGCCTGAGCTGCAATGAGACCTTGTCGTAAAACTTCAAATAAAACTAAAAACATTGTTCTGTATAAGCAGCCTTCCAACTGTTTTAGAATAGAAGCACAAACAGAGAGGATGCTAGGAGACTGAATGATATATTCCCATGCTGAGCAGACTCCCTAATGCTGGCAGAACTGTCTCCTTGCAGGCCAATGTGTATAGACCTTCAGCAAGCAGATTCAATGGTACTCATTTATTTATCATAAACTGGTCCACGTTCTCTTGTCCATTGAATGTAACTACACAAGATCAGAGAACTAGGGTGCGACCTCAGCGTCTGGAGAAGTATGTCCGCATAGATCTGGGGTCTCTGTGTGTACCTTGAATGATGAATGAAGGAGCCAATAAATGAATGAGGAGTCATTTAGCTTTTCCTTGATCTTCCAACTGACCATGTCTGTCAGGAATGCAGTCTTTCTTCCAACTGAAACAAGCTGACTGCTGACTCTGTATCTGGCTTCCTTTTCCTTTTCCCTGTGGTTTCTCATCAGTGTCTGTCTTCACAAGGCTGCACTGCAGCCTGGTGCCCACAGCCTCAAGCCTGGCACAGGAGGCTTCCTCCCACAGCAGCCGTTGTTGGAATTCTCCACTTCCTCTCTCGCCCTCTTTCTGTGAATATCTCTTCTGATGTGACATTTTCTTGCCATTTAAATTTACATGTATCCCATATTTGCAAATTCTTCACATATTTGTGTGTTTGTTCTCACTGGACCATTTATTGCTTTCCTGAGAGAGACGGAACAAACTGCTTTCCTTCTCAAAGTGCTGGGCTCCCAGGGGCTCACTCACGCAACACAAGCACTAAATCTTACCTTCAGCCACGCTTTCTCTTTTATAGTGCTCCTAATTTGTCGGCTCTCCTAAGTGGCGGATGTCTTCTCTCAGTGGTGAAAGGAAAGTTCTGGACTTGTTTCTAACAAGTATGCACTAAATTCCTCAGACAACACAATTCAGTGACACAATTAACCCTTAGGCACTGCTGCCTTTCTTGCTGTTGTAACTGTACAGAGATGAGGCTTGCATGGTTAGGAGATTAGTATGGGAGGCAGGGCCTTTCGCCTGTTCAGATACCCAGTTTAAATCTAACTCTGACTGAAATGTGGGCAACTAGTGCCTGCAACACAGTGTGTTAGAGGCTAGAGTTGGTCTGTCAAACGGATCCATAACAGTTTCAATACTGTTTTTAACTACTATCAAGAGGGATGCTGTCAGCAGGGCCTGGTGGCCCATGCTTGTAGCCCCAATGCTTATGAGGCAGAAGCAGAAAGATCTACTGGAGTTCAAGGCCTGCCTGGTTTACAAAGAGAGCTCCAGCACAGCCAGGGCTGTTACACAGAGAAACCCTATTTGGAAAAACAAAAACAACAATAACTAAAAGAGGCATGTTATCAGTATTCTTAGCTGTTTCATATCCATAATAAAAAAATAAACTTGGAATTATGGAAAAACCATGACAGAACATCTCTGCCTTACAGGCTGTCTCCAGCAGAACTGACAATTTAGATGAATTTAAGTGCTATATAGGTGTTAGACAAGGTATCAGAATGGGCATGAGGGGGTGTCATTGGAAGGCCCTGGAAGGTATTCATACAAATGAGAAAGGCAGGTAGAGAGTGGCTGATATGGATTGAAAACTTGAAATGACTAGGCTGACAGATAAATTGGAAATTATTAAAGAAAGAACTGGGGGCTTGAGAGATGGCTCAGAGGTTAAGAGCACTGGCTATTCTTCCAAAGGTCATGAGTTCAATTCCCAGCAACCACATGATGGCTCACAACCACCTATAGTGAGATCTGGTATGCAGGCAGAATACCATATAAATAATAAATGAATCTTTTTTTTTTAAAAAAAAAAGAAAGACAAAAGCCAGTGATAGTCAACATTAACATAATTGGATTCCCAGACTGTTTAAGAAGTGACTGAGGAAATAGCTCAGTTGCCTGTAATCCCCATCTCTAAACTACGCTTCCCCCAAAAGGGACCCCTATTGAACTATGGGGACCAACGGAATTGTCACGTGTGGCTAACATATGGTTCACTGATGGTTTGTCCATCGCCGATGACAACAAAACCAGTGTAAAGTGGCAGCCTGTAGACGAGTGAACGAAATGACCAACACTGAGGAAGGAGCCACAAAATCCGCACAGCTCTGCTATAAGATAAACAGCTAGGAGAGCAAAAGAAAAACTTCTGTCTTCTCCAGTTCACGCAATTCATGGTGCATGTGCAATGGTATAGCTGTAACCAAAATGGAAAACCACCAACTGACAGGTCAATGGCAAAGATATCTGGGCATGGGGGGAATGAATGGAAATGCCAAAACCTAGCAAAACTTAGCAAAGACTTCAAATTGTATGTAGCCCATACAGGCAAGACAGAAAAATATAATCTGAAAATAATGAAATAGTAGACAAACTGGCAACATGTTTAATTAAGACTAGAATATTAAAATTTGCCAGGGAACAGATTCAGAATAAATCAGCAAGAATGATAAAGTACACATTCAAAAAACTTACCTCTAATGCTAAAAATAAGTGGAAGTGGAAGGAAGGAAGGAAGAAAAGAAAGGAGGGAAAGAAGAAAGGGAAGGAAAGAAGGAAGGAAGGAAGGAAGGAAGGAAGGAAGGAAGGAAGGAAGGAAGGAAGGAAGGAAGGAAAGTACAGCTTAGTAGTATTGGATCCAGGCAGTCCTGATGAGACTTGATACACTATGGGCAGATGGCAGAGGAGGAGAACTTCTGCTTTCAGTGGACTGTGGGAGCGGGATAGGAAGGAAGATGGAGGGAGGGTCAGACTGGGAGGAGTTGAGGGAGGGAGATTAAATTGGGATATATAATGAATAAATTGTTAAAACAACAACAACAACAACAAAAACCCCCAAACCAATGTGCCATAGAGCACTGAATATTGTTCTGGGAAGCCCACTATGAGAGCATCCGCTCTTGACTAGCACACTAATAGCTGACTTACAAGGAAACTCTCTCCTGTCTCTCCTTCCCTCGCTCCTTCCCTCCCTCCATCCCCCTGCCCCCGTGTGTGTGAGTGTGTGTAGGCCAGCAGTCAATGTTGTGTGTCTTCCTCTGTGGTTCCACATTACTTTTGAGAGAGGCCCTCTCACTGGATCTAGAGCTCACAGTTTCAGACTGACTCGCTGGACAGTGAGTTCCCAAGATCCAGGTGTCTCTTTCCTTCTCAGAACTGGGGTTACAGATGTTCACCACCATGCCTGGTGTTTTATCCAGGTGCTGGGCTTAGCCTACTGATCAATTTCCCAGCCCAATATTAAGAAAATTTTATGCAAATTGATTTCGTTTACAGCACTTGTTTACACACTTAGTGGCATATTATGGATTCTTTCTCTGACAGGACATGCCGACTTTGAATATAATAACTCATGGACACTCTGAAGCTCCTTTACGTCTTAGATACTGTTTGAAAGACAGCTGAATTCCAGATTTCAAATGTTTAGGATTTAAACATTTATCGATTTGTTTTACAGATGGGCTGAGTTAAATCCCAAGTTTAGATGTATGGAAAAGGGAAGTTTGGTGACTAGGAAAACTATAGGATGTATTTGGAATGAATAAGGATGGTGCGGATAAGCAGCAGTGGCCCGTGCCTTCCTTTAGTCCCAGCACTTGGGAGGCAGAAGCAGGGGCAGCGGGATCTCTATAAGTTCAAGGCCAGCCTGGTCTACACACTGAGTTCCAGGACAGCCAAGGATACACAGAAAAACCTTGCTCTAAAAAAAAAAAAAAAAAAAAAAAAAAAGAAGGATGGTGATGGTAGTATAAGCCGTGGCATGGAGGGCTGGCTGGCCTTGTCTCAAGAACCTTGCAAAGCAGTTTGCATGCACACCTGTTTTTAAACCCTTATTCTAATTGCATTGTGCAGCATCACAGATAAGTGGAAGTTGAGCCTTGTCAATTTTAAACTCTCATAGCTGATAAAAGAGCCTGCATACAGCAAGGAGAATGTACTCTTCCAAGGCCTTTCAGAAACAGAAAACACGTTAATCCTGTTTCTGACAGTCAGCTCTCTGTGACAATAACTTCCAAAAATAAACACCAGCTTCTAAAGGCACATAAAAAGTCACCTTCTTTGGCTCTGTGCAGGGGGTTTTGTGTTGGATAGGGTGTTCCGAGGTTTCCTGGGCTTGTCTTCATTCTGCACTTTTTGTTTTGGAGTCTAAACATCACTGTCCAAAAAACAAAATGAAAGGAAACAGAACCGAACAAGGCTCAGCATGCCAGTTGGTGCCTGACTGAGGTTGGGGGTGTAGTCTGGAGGTTGGGGTGGTGTTGCAAGGCACACTGCAAGAGAGAGCACAGCACCAGGACAAGGTGCCTCTTTACATCAGCCTCTAAGTTGCTGCCCATCCTGCATCTGCACTGATGCCTTCCCGTCAACGTGACGGTAGGTTCGTGATACCCCCAGAGCATCCCTTGGATGGTGCTGGTTCCTTGTGTCATGAAATCACTGCTCTCCTTTCTCCCTAAACGAGTACAAAAATATCATGCTTTTCATGAACTATTTCGTAGGTTCACTACTGACTACATCCAAGTTTGTTGCCCTATCTGCCATCGCTGTCTTCAGCATAACAACAAAAGCTCTTATCAGTCAGTAACAAGGGAGGTGCGAGAATCAGCTGGGTGGACGGTAGCTTCTACTATGCACGGAAGGGCTCTGTGTCCCTAAATATCATATTGCCCTCCGCACCTGTCAAGTCAATATCATTGTGTCACATTAGTGAGTCTGTCCTTTGGGACGCATTGTTCCCACTTCCAGTATCCTTTTTAAAATGCCAGTAGCAGCTGCGCCTTGTGGCACAGTCCTCCAATCCTAGCTAGCATATGGATGATTGAAGCAGGAGAGTCTAAGGTCAGCCTGAACTACACTGTACAGATCACTTCAAAACAGACACACAAATAAAAAAGTAAAATGCCCGTGGGGCCGTGGTGGTCCCCACCACACAGCCAGGATTTCTAGAAAGAGTTTCAGGCATGTGAGGCAAGATGGCAGAAGTCTCAGGCTAAAATACGATAAAGTGTAAGCAGACTAAAACAATTACAATCCTGAAAAATTATGTCTTCTTTCTTTTATGCAAATAAAGCCCATACTCAGACCCTGGATTTTCAAAAGAAGAGCAGGCATCTGCTGTGTGAAAAGCTGAGCCTAGCTCTCAGAGACTTCTCTCTTTTACCTTGAAAGTGTTGTGATTCCCAATTGGTGAGCTGGTCTCCTGGTATGCCAGGGAGGATCACACGCCTACCAGAGGAAAGGCAAAAGTTAAGTTTGTTTTTTCAAAGAAAATATGTATTATATTATATTAAATGATGTTTGCTTTTATTTATCCGCATTATGCTATTTGTATTTATAATTTTAAAAATATAGCAAAATAAAGTATTTTTATGACTTTGATTTGCTTATTGGTGGTCATACACATTTGTTTTTTGAGTCCCTTAGTACTTAGCAGCAAATCAGGTTCATGGTTTTAACCAGTAATTTGAGCAACAGAGTTCACTAGTCCTGAAGAGTTTCCAGAGAGAGGTAAACCTGTCAGAACCCGGCTCCACGAGACACAGTCACATCCCACCTTGTTTAGAATTGACACAGCGTGACCAGCAATTTTTTACGACATTTGCTTTTCTATAAGAGAATGGTGGGAAGAACTAGATGGAATCAAATAGAATCTTTCTTTCTTAACAGTACAAGGTATCCTGGCTCATTTCACACACAACACACACACACACAGCACACCACACCCCTTAGTCCAGAAAACAAATATCATTTTTGTGTTGCCTCAAAGATATCTAACTTCCATAATTTGGAAAAATAAATAAAAAGCCAGATGAGACAATGAACCCTAGTATGACAGCTGATATATGGTGACAATTTAGAAAGAATTGACTGGATGAATGAATACTTAAACAGGCTGATATACACAGCCCTTAAGATGGGACTGGAAGTGGATTTGTCTTTTTTTTTTTTTTCTTTACATAATACATACATTTTTGGGGCCTAATTCATTTCCAGTTTGGGGACTGCACTGATTAATATTTGATTTCTGTGTAAATTCTCTATTGATAATCCTTGCTACAGCAGCTTTTTTCAACTCCTGTTTCACATAGCAAAGGCTGAAATTTTCCTCCTCACTATTAATTTTTGAGTCAAGTTCGTTTGTGACGGAAATGTAGGAGGAATTACACTAGCTTTAGGAAATGACTCAGCGTATAGGAAGGAGCTTTAAGTACCTATGTACATGATTTCCAGAGGAAAACAAGCTTACCGGAAAGGGAAAAGCCCTGGGCGAAGGATGACTACCAAGAGATCAGCTCCCCCTGCAAGCAAACGAGACAATAGTTTAAAATCTTTTTCTTCTTTATACCTTCTTCTAGATACCTGCCTTATAAAAATGATCAGGGTCGTGGGAAAGTATGTATATGTGAGAATGTTTATCTGAATTTAAATAACGAAAACTTTAGAAACAACTCAAATGGCCAATGATAATGAATATGAGACATTGATGTACACACAATACAATAAAGGTCCCAAAATTAAAAGATGAGAAGAATCCTAGGGTCATACTCAATAATGATCATCACTAACCAAATACAATCAGTTGCTTGTAAAACAATGAGATTGACCTTGTGTTCCCTCAGTTAGACTAAGGTGAAGGAAAACTTAATCTGACATAAAAACATGAATCTTTAGGGCACTGTGTATTTTCAAGTTGGGATAAAAAAACACTATGGCCAAGGTAACTTCTAAAAGGAAAGGTTTGGTTTGGGCTTATAATTCCAGAGACTTAAGAATGCATTACTATCATGGCAGGGAAGTAAGGGGCAGGAGCATCTGAGAGTTCACATCTCAAACAGGAAATCAGGAAATAGGAACAAATTTGAAATGGCCCTAGTCTTTTAAATTTTCAATTTCTTTTAAATTTTAAATTTTCAAAGCCAGTCCCCAGTGACACACCTCCTCCAGCAAGGCTGCACCTCCTAATCCCATCCAAAGAGGGCCACAAAGTCTGGACCAACTATTCAAATGCCTGAGAATATGAGGAATAGCGCATGAAATGACCACAGGTACATAACTTGAAAATTATATATAATTAATATATAAAATAATAAACATATAATATAACATACTATATAGCACATAATATATAACGTTATATATTATACATGTTATAATTTATCATGTTGTAATTTATCACAGTATAGCCAAATTGAAAATGCCACCTCACATAGCTACTTTTATTTTTGGAACAATCAATATAAAAACAGTAGGGGGGTTCCTCAAAATAAAAAATAAAATAGAAATAATTATCTAGTCTACTTCTAGGAATTTCTGGAGGAACTGAGGTCTGGACTCCTATGCCCACTATGACAGTCATTATTCACAATAACCGAAGACAGAAGCAAGCTGCACATCCAGGTGAATGGGGGAAAATGTGCTGTGTATTCCCATGGAGTCTTACACTGTCATTAAAAAAAGGCAAGGAAGTCATTCGACAAGAAGGATGAAGCTGTAGAGCATTATATTACATAAAACGATTAATACACCAGAGAGAAGATATTGTAAGATCTCAAAACACGGAATTCAAAAGTGCTGACTCATGGGAATAGAACTGGATGATAATTGCCGAGGGCCTTGAGGTGGGCATTTAATGAGATGTCTTTTGAATGGCATAAAGTTTCAGTTATGCAAAATGAAGAATTCCGAGGATCTATTATATGGCAACGTGCCTACCGATAACACAGTATCCTACACTCGAAATACTTCAATTTCAGTAAAACAGGTGAAGCCCAGGGCAGGTGTTTCTTGGTTTGGAAAACAACAGAAATCTAACAGATTAATCACTTAACGTGTCTCATCAAGCACAGGTGTCATTACCTAAGGTAGTATATCTGTGTGCACCAAGAGGAATGTTTACATTTCAATAATCAGTGAGGCAGCTCCCAAGGGAGATGATCCCAATGTCACATAACTTAAAAGGTGCCTTTGGCTTACTCAGTTGGGAAAGGTGAATAAGTAAATTGATACAATCACAATAAACACTCCTTAAAGACTATCGTGTGTGTGTGTGTGTGTGTGTGTGTGTGTGCGTGCTTGGGTGAGTGCGTGCATACATGTGTGTACATGCATGTGTGTATGTGTGTGCATGTGTGTGGAGGTTAGGTTGTTTTCTTTGACAGCCATTCGCTTGATTTACTCTTCCTGAACCCGGAGATCAGTGGCTTAGCTAGTTTAGCAAGTTAGTTTGCCCTGCAGATGCCCTGTTCTGCTCTGAAGGGTTGGGATAAAAAATGTTCTCCCATGTCCACCTAGATATGATATGGATGCTGGGAGTCTCATCTCTAGTTGTCACGCTTGTATGACAAGCACTGTGTACATTGAGCCATTTCCCAAGCCTCCTATTATTCTTATACATATATGCATATACACACACGTATATACACACAAAACATAACTATAGTCACACCTTCCTGAAAATATTTGTTCTAAGGCACGGTTCATTTTGTTGGACATAAAAATTCCAGTGTGATATTCAACTCTTTTACAGACTCACTCCAACAATTCTGTGCTGTTGCAGAACTTAATATCTCATGTTAAAACTGTGCACACACCATTAACCTTCTCCTGCTGGAGGCAGTGGAGGATTAGAGCCTAACCCTCCGCTCCAGTCCTGGCCTGTCCACAGCAGCTGCCTGTGTGTCAGTAAGCAACATTGGATGGCTAAACTTTTCTGGAATGAGGAAATAGGAGCTTGCAATGTTTGAGCAGTTTTGATTCACCTGAGGACAGGTCCTCTAGTATCTGTAATATTTCACTCTTTCTTTGCCATGGAACTCACCAGGCAGCCCACCTAAAAGTCCCCTTTCCTTCTTGCCCAACACATATCTAACTTCAGCTTAAGTACAGTGCCAGGGAGCTTCCATGTCTCCACACAACCCCTTGACGCCGTGTCTAGGTTTACAGGTTGGGAAGAACAGAAAACTATCCCTACCTTGAAATCAAAATTCGATAGCCTGAGTTCTCTGTTCTTCAGAACCGTTCCGAGAAATGTGGCTCCTCTGGAGCCCTTTCAAATATCTTGTTAGTGGCTGTCAGGACTCCGTTGAGCCTTCTCTTCCCAAGGCTGCATAGCCCCTCTTACTGTGACATAGTTGAACTTCTCTTGTCATTTTGACAGCTTTTCCATGAACACACTCATTTATCCATCTCCAAAAGAGGCTCTGAACTACCATCTGTCCAACAGGCACAAGCAGAACAGCACACCATCAAGTAGGCATTCCCTCCTCTCTTACACATCTCACCTCTATGAACTTGGGCAAAATCAGATAAGCTTGGAGGCTATAATGTCACACAGTGGACATGAACCCTTCCTGCCTCAGTACTACAGTTCATATTTTTCACTCCATTTGCAGAGCCGTTCCCCATGCCACTCTTTATTCCTACTGTTTTTCATCTTGTTAAGGTTTGACCTTTATTCCCGTCTGCTGAGATTGAATGCATCTCTACCCTCCCAACTATTCTATTCACAGACATAATAAGCGCGTCTTATATGTTCTTGTGCTCTGTTGACAAGGACAAACTTGGAATAGAAATGAGCATAGGACAGAGGCCTCCAGGCTGGCATGGCTCTGTTACTTAGCACCCTTGAGAAAAGCTGTTTATCCACTTCAAATCCTCTCGAAGTCACTGCCATCCAGCACCCATGTCGTCTCTTTTTTGACATTCAGATCGTTACAGAACATGTCAAATACCTTGTTGAAAGACAGATGCAGAGCATGGACACCATTCCGCTACTTTTTTTTATTTTAATTTTTATTTATTTTTGTTTTCAAGACAGGGTTTCTGTGTAGCCCTGGCTGTTCTGGAACTCGCTTTGTAGACTAGGTTGCCCTCTGCCTCCTGAGTGCTGGGATTAGAGGCCTGCACCACCACACCTGGCTTTTATTTTTATTTTAACATTCCTTTACTGATGAACAAAAATGCCAAGGAAATCTGGCACATGGGTTCCAAACAGTAACCTTCCCAAGGGATTCAGGTATTCTATCCATTATTCAAAAATACATATTCAATGTTAGTGTTTCATGGCCATTCACCCATACACTATGAACATCATTGGAGTTTCTTGCTTTTAAATACTGTGTTCTAGCTGCTGGGGGATGGTTTAGTCAGTGAGACACTTAATGCATAAAGGTATGGGACTAGCACCTGCATAGGAACAAAACCAAATGCCAACAACCAAGCATGAAACCCAGCATGGACACCTGTGTCTGTAACCCCAGCACCAGGAAGGCAGAGGCAGGCAGACTCATGAAGCTCCTTCTCCAGGTCCAGCTAATGACCCTGTCTAAAAGATGGAGATACCCAGTGTAGACCCCAGACCTCCATATGCACATATGCATACACATGTGCAGGTGCAAATAGAAAATAATAAACTCTGGGCTATCAAAATAGGTAGTTGGTAAGGTTGTTTGCTGCAGAGTCCAAATGACCTGAGGTCAATCCTTGGTTCCCGTGTGGTTGGTGAGAAGCCATTCCTGCAAGTTCTTTCCTGAGCTTTAAAGTGTGTCATGGCATGTGTACTCACCCACACTGCACACACACACACACACACACACACACACACACACACACACACGTATAAAACTTATTAAAATCAAGAAATAAAACCTTTTAAAAAACAATGCATTGTAGACACCTTCCCCATTCTTTCTCTTCCCTTTCAATGTTAGCAAACTCACGGCTGCTCCACAGGAAGTGTTATTCAGTGAAGTTAGCAAATGTCTGCTGAGGCCTCAGATACTGCACGCATTGAACAGATAGAGTAACTCAGTGTTCGCAACACACTCCTCCAGTTTTACAGGTGAAACCAAAGCCAAGTTGGTCGGACAGCCTGCTCGTGCTCACACATCAAAGTGATGGTGGAGATGCGGTCATCTCTAACGGCCCACACAGGCTCACCCAGTTCACCGCTGCTGAAGGGTGTCAGGAAGCACAGGCCTCCCTTCATAACCCACAAACTCAGCAATGCCAGGAAAAGTTTTGTTGGAGAATTTAAACAGTTCACAAACTAATTGACTCCAGGGAGGGAAATTAGGCATATTTTTATTTGAAACTATTAGGCATTCTTATAAAAGCAACTAAAGTATAAAATTATGCGATTTTAATGCTCCAACAACAAAGCAGTGATAAGTACTTTATAGAAATAAAACATTTTCTACATAGATAATTCCCCAGAAATTCTTCAGTGAACAGCCAATGAGTGCTGGCCTTTTTTTTTTTCCATTTTAAAGAATATTTTTCTAATTTGAGCAAAAACATCTATCTTTACAATTTATGACAAAAATAACCCTTCATAGAAATTTATGTTAATTATTCAAAAAACAACAACAACAACAAAAACCAACCCCTTATTTCTAACCCCTCAGAAACCATGAGAACAGATAAGGCCAAGCTTGGGGTTTTATATGGGTGTCCCTCGTTAGTACATTCCTGCTTCAGCTGTTTTTCTCACGATATAGTTCTGTGATGCATAATAACTAACTGAGTTGATGTTCTATGAATCAACGAATCAGTCCCGGCCTTCTGCCGTAAATAGATAAGGGAGCCCATCAGTGATCAATCAGACGAGTTTCTACAACACGCTGTGTGTCCATCTGTTCCAAAGATTCCCAATGCCGACACTCCAAAAGCAAGCCGGTGAGGTACAGACCAAATATTTCATAACCTCACCTTTTGGAATGATCGTCTTGTTATTCTTACCCAGGGCCTTGCCTTCCCAAACCAGAGGAAGCGCCGTGGAGCTAACGTGGTCCTCAGCGTATCTAAAATTAAGCATCCAGCCGGTTGTTAAATTAAGATCTGACCTCGTGCGGCAGAAACACAAGTGTTCCCTGGCACGGAGAAAGAATCACCCATGACTTCTGTTGACTCTCATCAAAAGAAACACAAGGCCATGGAAGAATAATAAGATTAACTGTGTTCTGATTGGTTCAAAGAGTTTACAGAAAGCATGAGCTGCCAGCTAGCCGCAGGGAGGCGCCTTGCTGAAGGAGCAAGACCTTCCACCCACACTAGACACAGCACCCTGCAGGATAAAATCAAGGAGTCCGTTTGTCCATGTTGCGTGTCAGCAGACCCCCACGCTCCGGGGAAGTTTCAGTGCCCACTAGTTTTTTCATTCTTCAACTTTTAGACCCAAGTCAAATGACATTTGCTGCAATCATACCAATTTACCCATCTTGACTATGATTTGCTCTTAGTAACTGCCAGTTACCCACAGACACAGAGGTCTCAGCTGTTGATACACAGATCAACAAGGAAGTATATGGACTAGTAAATGTGTGTGTGTGTGTGTGTGTGTGTGTGTGTGTGTAAGTAAGTAACAGATATAAAGCAAGCAAAAACAAGACAGAAAAGTACTTTAGTTTAAGGGACCATTTCCTTAAAGGACCACAAAATCAGAAGAAAAGAAAATTAACTGCAACCAATGAAGCCTGCTGTCTTGCCGGTTTCCTGAGGGGGACAGACTGCCTTGAGTTTACTTTGACGAGGCTATCTCTGTGTTACCCACTGTCAGCATTCACAGAGCCACCTGGCTTCTGTCTGTCCCTCTCCCTCCCGCACTGACACAACCCTGCCCAAGGACCTCTGGTCTCCTGGTTTCTGACATGAGTCACAGGCCTCACTCCTCATCTCACAGCTCCGAGTTAGATTCCTCAGCATTGATTTTCCTGCACTTTCCACTGTAGGATTCTGGGAGCAGAAGCATGCTAGATGTCATTTTTCTTTTCACCTCTTTGTCTTTTATGCTACTGAGTAAATATGACTACTGTAGTAAATCTGCCATTGACCTTCCACTTCAGAAAAACATGTGTGTGGAAGCAGCAGCCCTCTGCCTGGCCTTCAGCTGCGACAGACAGGGAGTGCTTTTGTCATCCTTGGAGCTGGAGCAAGCTTTGAAAACACAATTGCGCTTCTATCACTTTTAACCGAAAAAGTAAAGGGAGAGGCTTACGAGTTATGCACATTTTCTAAATTATTAACCTAGTTTGTTATTAACCTGATGGAACTTTTTGGTAAAAATTGTTATAAAAGGCACCAAAGATGCCAAATACTTCAATTTTCATACAATGCTGTTCTGATGGCCATACTAAAAACTCACATAAATCTTTAGAGTCTAACAGAATTTATGGGAAAACGTGAAGTGAACATTTTCAAATGCGGTTCAGTGTGTTTCAGCAATCCGTTTGCTCTTAAATCATTTTGGGCTCCCACTCGTATAGAATGATTACTGTAGATTCCTGTTCCAAGTCTTGTTTAATATAGTGTTTAAAGCAACTCACAAAAAGGGCAAACAAGAGAGACTTTGTGGTTAAGCAAATGCCACAAGCTATTGACCAACAGACTTCTAAATAAATGCTGTCATGCTCTCTGACACCTTTGACTTGCTTTGAGTCGTGTGTAGTGGCAGATGCCTGTACTGCCAGCACTGGGGAGGCAAAGGCCAGCTTCCGCTACAGGCTGAGACCCTTTTTTAAACAACAAGAAGTATCGAGACTCAGTGTACTCCCCAGGGTTATGGAGACTAATAATAATGGGACTGTGCCATTCACCGCCTTTTTGAGGCCTGTTCCTCAAGTCGGCAGCCATCCACACACATACATAATGACAACCTTTGAGTAAAGGGTGATCCTGTTATCAATAATTACCTTCACAAGTGCCTTTTAAAGTGTCATTTCCTGTGACTTTTCTCAAAGTGGAAATGAAATGAATCTGATTTCAAACAATGTATCTGAGAAATTATAAAAGAGTAGATAACTTTTTAAAAACCATGCCTTTGCTTCTGGAATAGCTCACTCAGGATGATCTTTTCTAGTTCCTACCATTTTCCTGCAAATTTTATTATTGCCTTGTTTTTATCAGCTAAGTAGTATTCCATTGTGTAAATGTACCACAATCTCTGTATCCATGCCTGGGTTGTTTCCTGACTCTGGCTGTTATGAATAAAGCTTCTATGAACATGGTTGAGCAAATGTCCTTGTTGTGTACTTGAGTATCTTTTGGATATGTGCCTAGGAGTGGTATAGCTGGATCTTGAGGCAGCACTATTCCTAATTGTCCGAGAAAGCACCAAATTGATTTGCAAATGGGATAGACATCAGAAGAAGGTGAAAATAAGAAAAAAGATAGGAGCCTACCACAGAGGGCCTCTGAAAGACTCTACTCAGCAGGGTATTAAAGCAGATGCTGAGACTCATAGACAAACTTTGGGCAGAGCGCAGGGAATGTTATGAAAGAAGGGGGAGATAGAAAGATCTGGAAGGGTCTAGAGCTCCACAAGGAGAACAAAAGAACCAAAAAAAAAAAAAAAATCTGGGCACTGGGGTCTTTTCTGAGACTGATACTCCAACCAAGGACCATGCATGGAGATAACCTAGAACCCCTGCTTAGATGTAGCATATGGCAGCTCAGTATCTAAGTGGATTCCTAGTAAGGGTAACAGGGACTGTCTCTGACATGAACTCAGTGTTTGGCTCTTTGATCACCTCCCCCTGAGGGGGAGCAGCCTGATCAGGCCACAGAGGAAGACTATGAGAGACAGTCCTGATGAGACCTGATAAGCTAGGGTCAGATGGAAGGGGAGGAGGACCCTCCACTATCAGTGGACTGGGGAAGGGGGATGGGAGAAGATGAGGGAGGGAGGAAGGGAGGGTGGGATTCGGAGGGGACAAGGAGGGTGGGGCTACAGCTGGGATACAAAGTGAATAAATTGTAATAAATAAAAATTATATTTAAAAGTGCCTTTGATTTGCTAGTGGTGGTGAATTTCCGAGAGAAGTGGGACTGACCAGCAAGGGATTATCGACCAGCCCCTTCTGAGGAAGGTGCATGCAATGCGAATGCAATCCAGAGACACCGCCCTGCTCTCTATATTTAGGAACACATGCACGTCCTGGTTCAAGATGGTAATTATAGCAAGGGACATGGAGAATCTGAGGCTAGAATGCCCGAGAAGTCCTGTTAGAGGCCGCCGTTGGACGCAGCCACGTCTATTTAGGGAGTTAGGGAGTTTGGGTGGTATTGAATGGGAATTCCAAGGGAGTGGAGCGGTATCCCTGCGCTCACATTTCGTTAAGGCACCTGCTGGCCCTGAATGCCTCACTTGACAGCAGGTTCTCCGTATTCCTGAAAACGGGTGTGAGATCTGCAGGCTTGTCACCCTGAGATGAAATACAGCTCTAGTTATCATTACACCCAGTCCGTGCACTGTCCCTCAAGGTTATTTATCACGTTCCCACTACTCTAGCTAGTTTTTATAAGACCCTATAAGAACTGCACACTAAGTTCTCCCTGCTGGAAAAAAAGCTGGTATTATTGAAACCCCGTGGAGGAATCCTAGCCTCGTGTTGACAGTGTGCAATACCTGTGCATGTCCCTTGAGGAACAGCAGAAGTGCAAGAAAGGAAGCCATCAGTTTCCAGCTTGCTTCCAAGGTTCTTGGATGATTGTCTTGTTTTTTCAGGCTGGAACCCAAAGAACCGAGCCAAATGTCTCAGCACCAGAGTCCTCCAGAAGCTCCGGTGTCATACATCTGTGGAAGAGCCCGGACTGCTGACACCATTCTAGTCACCTCTCAGACAAGCACCATCACACATGCAAGTGGAGGAGAGAATTTTTAATAAAATTTAGCAAAGACATTAAAAATTAAATGACCACGTGGAACTGGGCGCTGTGGCTCACACCCAGAATCCCAGTACCCCAGAAGGCAGAGGCAGGCGGGTCTCAGAGGCAGTTGGAGGCCAGCCTGGTCTACAAAGGGAGTCCCAGGACAGCCAAGACTTCACAGAGAAACCCTGTCTCAAAAAACAAAAACAAAGGAACAAAACCAGCAACACCCCCCCCCCCGGTATGATCTAGCATTCTATTTCTGAGTATGCCTGTGGTCACTGAGGCATGATTCAGAGTAGGTGACATACAACCAAGTCATACATCCAGCAGTAGATGCCCCGTGTATGTCGTAATGGGATGTTATCCAGGCCTGCAGAAGAAAGAATCCTTGCGTTTGCAACAAGACGGATGAGCCGAGGAGACGCTGTGTGAAATAATCCAGACACAGACAGACAAACACCACTTATTTGTGGAAACTGAAAAACAGAACTTGCAGAAGCAGAATAGAAAGAATAGTGTTTTCAGGGTCACAAGGGTAGGCAAAAAAGTACATAATTTCAGTAATAAGACGAATCAGCTTGAGAGTTCTAATACACAACATGATAATGTGTTACATACTCAGAGCTTGCTAAAATAGTAGACCTTAGGTGTTCTTGTCATACACAATGGCCATTATCACAGACGATGTCTGTGTCTATATTAACCTGATTGTGCTAATGATTTTACTTATCTCAAATCACCATTATATATATATATACTATATATTATTAATTACAACTTATTCACTTTTTATCCTAGCTGTAGCCCCATCCCTCATCTCCTCCCAGCCCCACCTTCCCCACCCCCCACATCTCTCTTTTAGTCCACTCACATTATGTATTTTAAGTTTACGTGAATTTCATTTCTCAATTGGGACCTCAATAAAAGTAAAGTCGTTTCTTTTTAAAATTTTCATATAAATATATTTAATATTATTCTTCCCCTCATCCAACCCTCCAAAGAGCTTCTCCACCTCCTTAGCATCCAACTACACGTTTTCCCTCTCTTAAAAATCAAAACAAAAAACCCAATCACATATCATCATCACCATCATCATCGCCACCACCACAACAAATACAAAACACTATGGAGTCCACTCTGTATTGGTCAATGACTCCTGAGCATGAGGTCTACCCTACGGGGCAGCTGACAGACCACTGAAGAACATGGATTTCTCTCTTCCTTCAGGCATCAACTGCTAATAGCTTCTTGGTTAGGGGTGGGGCTTTGTGCCCATTTCCCATCCTTCATGCTGCTGTTTGACAATTCCATACATGAACGCGACCACTCCACTGCTCCTTTATCTCTTTCCCTAGTCTGTTGATCTCCCTACTCCCCGGCACCACTACTCATCTATTTTCTAGTTTTATGACGTTCGATTCAGTTTTGTGACATATTTAGCTTAACCAGGGACATCACCACTGGATTAGAACTAGCCACTGAAGCTTAGTGGGGCCATCAAGCTGGAAATCTTTTAAAAATAAAAGCAATAATAAGGTTGAAACCCAGGTCAGACAGTTCAAATGTTATTCTAGTTGCATTATTTATTAATTCTTACCTGTCTATGCTAGTGATTTTTAAATTGTTCTTTAGGGCAAGGGGGAAACGACTTCTCTTTCTTGTGTGAACAAATTTATTTCATCAGCATTTAGCCAGGTTAAACAGCTTACTTTTTTTTTGTTTTTGTTTTTTTTTTACAACAGTGAATCTGTAAGAGGAAAAAATATATAATATAAATGCAAGGTTATTTGATTTCTTTGTTCAGTTAATTATATCCCACATCTGAAGAACTGTTGAGGGGTTGCTAGCATATTTATTTGCCTGTCTATTCCCTGCACTGCTACCACAGTATTTTAATTATTGTAGCAGCATGGAATGATGCGACATTGGAAGAGCAAGACTTTATTTTTATTTCAAAATCCTTGATGTCACATGTTGTTTCTTACACATGATCTTCAGAATCATTTCCAGTAATAAAAATGAAATTTCAACTAAAAGTATGCCAAGAATAGATTCATTTGGGAAAAAATTGACATATGTAGAATATTGACTTTCCTCAGGAAAATTACGTCTCAATTTATTTTCTTTTGAATTAAAAAAGTTTCAAAAATTCTTAACGAAATTCTCAAGAATTTATTGATTAGTATTTCATAATTTTTGATACTTTGTGAGTACTGGAGCCTTTCTCTAATATACTTGAAATCATTGACTTTGACATATTGAAAGCTAATCTTTGTGTGCTAATTTTGGCTCAGTTGTTCTTCAGAGCTTTTATCTGCTCTAACATTTCAGGGTTGCTTTTCTTAATGCATGTGTGTAGTGTCTCGGCATTATGGTTGCTGAAAGGCTGGAGATCTATGTCTATCACTAGCCTGCTATGGAGGTGGAGCAGGAGAGACTCTACTAAAAACTTTGAACAAGAAATTAGCATGTAAGCACCAGTAAGTCTTTTGAAAAGCTCATGACGTAAGCATAAAACAAAGAGACACTGCAGAGCCAAACCCGAGGGCTCAGAGAAGGAAGGGCCTGCACGTTCTTTTTTTTTTTTTTTTTTTTTTTTTTTTGGGCCTGCACGTTCTAACCACAGCTGCTAAGACCATCAGAAAACGAAGCGCCTAGGTGCTGTCTTCCTGGGCTGGAGTCTCCCAGTCACATGAAGTGCTGTTGTTGGGCTTGGGAGTTGGATGAGCTCTGATTTCTCTTTAACTTTCTGAGCTAGATCGCTGTTGTCCGAAGCCCAGTTTGTAAGCATCCCCTAATTTTATAGTTTGGGATTTTGCTAAATTATTTAAGTAGTTTTTACCCTGCCTTTTCCTCTTACGTGAATTATATTTTAAACCAGGGGCTAATGAGTTGCTAGGCAGTATATACAGTGGTTTCTTTCACGGTCCTTCCATCACCTCTGGGCACCTGAATGAGATGCTTCAGTCGCTTGTGAACAAGATTCATTCATCTGCTAAGCATGTACCTATTACTTACTATGTGCCAGAAACAGGACTGTAGCAAATTCTTATAATTTGATTTGTACAGGTTTAAATCAAAGAACATCAAGGGCCAGAGGGATGGCTTAGCCAACGCAGTGCCTGCCGTGAAGCATGGAGATCTGATTTCTAGCACCTACAGGTTGAGCAGGGCGATAGATACCTGCAATCCCGGTATTGTGAGGGAGGAAGCAGGGTGTGGAGACAGACAGACTCTTGGATCTTGTCCTCCATCCAATGAGCCTCAGCATCAGTGACAGATACAGTCTTAAAAGATAAGGTGGACATCCATAGAGGAAGGCACCCAGTGTTCACCTCTGGCCTACACACACACAAACACACACACACACACACACGCACGCACGCACACGCACGCACGCACGCACACACACACACACACACACACACACACACATTTTTAAAGGATATTTAGAAACTTATCTGTTGTGTAGTGAGCTTGAAGCCAGAGCGTCAAGAGTCAGATAAAGGGATAAAAATATCCCCATAGGACTTTTTGCTGGGCAGGATCCGCCTTCCACAGCCTTAATATAGGCACCTGGAAAATTATCTTTTTTTTTTTTTTTTTTTTTTTTTTTTTACAGTTGCCTAAATAAATGGCCATATCCTACCTCCACTCCAGAACGCTAAAATTTACCAATGAGCACAACTAGTAAAGTGAAAGTGTTACTTCATGCATGAGTTCTTGATGATCTTGTATTCAAAGTCTAGAGATTGGGGAGTTAGAGAGCTTCTACACACAGCTTATAGACGCAGAGACCCCCACTGGCTGTGTTTAAGAGGACTGTGCAGCATGCCCTCCCTGTGAGAGACATGACACTTCCCGGACAAGGCTGACTGCTGAGGGGTCAGAAAGAGAAGACATTTTAAAAGGGAAGTAAGATCCAGTATCGCTCACTGCAGTGGATGCCGTGTCCACGGTGCAGCCAGAGCTAGCTAATGGGAGATGAGCACAGGGCACAGATTTCTGTTCCGCTTGCTTTCCAGAGGTATTTTGAACTCCTCCAGGATGGAGACATGTATAATAAATATTGGTCTCTTTTCATAACGTACATAACCAGGCGGTCTCCTACAGTCCTTAGCCCTGTTGCTTTTGGGGTAGTTTGTGTCTTAATAGTCATAAGGCTGGGTAGTATTTACTGCGATTTTGTTTTAACTAAGCACTAGGCCAAGGCCTTTGCGTGGGGCTTCAGGTGCACAGTTTTATCTTTTACAGAGACACTTGAGTGAAGGAACAAAAAGATTAACTCCACTTTCATCTTCAGGCACCTATGTGGTGCTTCGGTGAAGGGTTGCCTCCACGTAGGGAACAGTTTCAGAGCTGCTGACCTTCACAGCGCAATTTTTATCCTCGATATGTAAAATCCCATTTAATTACCACAGCCTGCCCGAACGGTAGATGACATGTCCTAACCCTGTGACCATTTTCCAGGGAGGAGGGAACAACTGAGGGGTTAATTAAATTTCTGCGCAGTCACGTAGCTAATGAGAGGACCAGCTAGGATTTTGACCCAGACAGAGGTCAGCATTATGCTAGATGTTCTCAGAAGTGTGAATGTGTCTTGGAACAGACCCTGGTCGTAATCACAGCCATTCTGCTCCTAGCAGAGCCAGAGATGCTGTGTCTTCCCACCATGAGTGGCTGCCTCGAGGACTGGAGGGCAGAGGCAAGCTCCGAGCTGTCCCTGTGCCTAGCAAGCTTGGTGGTGATGGCTGTTTCTCCCAGTGACTTGAGCCTCTCCAGTGGCAGAACTAAGAACGTGCCAGGTTCTGTGTTGGAGAACCTGAACAAGCAACACGCCTTAGGGGTCACCGGTGCCCTCAGGTAAATTATGCTTCCCTCCCTACAGGAGGGTGACAAGATTCCTGAGCAACAGGGAAGGACGGATAAAAGCAAGGGGCCTCACCCTTAGGATCTGGTTTTCATTTCCTGCTGGGTGAAAACCAACAATTTTCTACACAACTCCAAACTGCTGTGAAGATAGACTACTTAAAAACATTAACCTCTTCTCTGAGAAACACCTCAAATTAGACTGTTAAAATGGCATAAGCTCTGGCCTAAAGCAGACACCTACCTACTCACTCTCTGAGCTTGACCTGTTGGCACTCTGCTCTCATCCCCTCACATGAGAGCTGTGCCTCATGATCTGCCGTACAGTTCCATTTACAAGAGGAAAATCTTTAAGAGAAGTAAGCACGCCGGCTCATATTCTTAACCTAATTTTCAGGTTTACCTAATTTCTAAACCTTGCTTAACCTTGACTATAGATGTTAAGATAAATTTACGGCTTGCTTAACAGTGAGTAGTACTTAAGTGTAAAGCATGTGCTATCTCTTTCTTTGAAAAATAAACTGTGTCACACTGACTCATTCGGCTGCATGGGTTCATTTATCTGAATATTTGGTCCTCAGTTGGTAAAACTGTTGGGAAGGATTGGACCACAAAGTGTGTGGTCTTGTTGGAAGAAGCGTGTCGCTTAGGGCAGGGCTCTGAGGTTTCAAAGCCCATGTCATTTAAGGTTATCTCTCTCTCTGCCTCTCGTTTGCGGATTAGCTCTCAGCTCTTGCTTCAGTGCCATGCCTGCCCACCTGCTGCCGTGCCGTGGTGGTCATAGACTCACCTCTGAAACTGTGAGCCTCAAAGAAACTCTTTCTTCTCTAAGTTACCATGGTTGTGGTGTCTCTTCACAGCTATAGAAAAGTACCTACGAGACCCTGAAATTCTTCAGAACAAGTCAAGATACTGGTCTCACCATGGTTTGCAGGAGGCGCTATGTCTCACACTGCAGCCCACTGCCACAGGATGCACCTCTTTCTGCTTCTGACATCATGGTCATCTGTCACTTGGATCACAGGTCTGTTTGATACTCTACCATTCCTATCTGTACAAGTTTATTCGTTCCTTTAATACAAGGCTGTCTTAGTCACAGTTCTATTGCTGTGAAGAGAAGCCACGGCCAAGGCAACTAGTATAAGAGACAGCATTTACCTGGGGCCTTGCTTACAGTTTCAGAGGTTTAGGCTGTTATTATGGTAGGGAACACAGTGGCACACATGGTAATGAGGTCTATCTTCTGATCTGTTCGCAGAGAGGGAGAGCGAGACACACTTGGCATGGTGAGGGCTTTTGAAAGCTCAAAGCTCCAACCCCAGGGACACACTTCCTCCAACAAGCCACACCTACGCCAACAAGGTCACACCTCCTAATCCTTCTCAAATAGGGCCACTTCCTGATGACCAAACATTCAAATACATGAATGCCATTCAGTTATTCAAATTATTTGGGTCATTCAAATTTGGGCTCATTCTCATACAAACTACCTCTTTTTCCATGAACTTCTAATCTTGCCAGAACTCTATCTCCTTCCTTCACTTCCAACAAGTATAACTTATCTTCAAGAGTAATTATTCATGTCCCTGTATTATGACAGGTTTTATTGTAAACACTTTGAAGATGGGCAAAGATACAGTGGGATTTTTACAGTGTGGACATTTGACAAATGTGAATGTAAGTGAGGACCCAGGGCTGAACCACAGCAAGAGGAATCTCCAGGTTCCTCATGTACTTTATGCTCATAATTTCAACCAACATCTAAATAAGACTTTTATAATATAGGAAATGATAAGTTGAGAGTCTTAAGTCAAATTTACAATGCATTCTATAGCAAAATCAACTTGTTTTTAAATAAACACCTAGTGAATAGTTGACTTAATTTGTGGAATCTTTTTCCCATTATTAACTGAGTTCCCAGAAACTAAAGGACTCTACATAGATTAGTGAATACCATAGAACCGGGTAGATTTCAAAGTGCTCTCAGATAATTTTTTTAAATTTATTACAGTTTATTTACTTTGTATCCTGGCTATAGCCCCCTCCCTCACCTCCTCCCAGTCCCACCCACCTCCTCCCTTCTCCCCCTATGCCCTTTCCCTAGTCCACTGATAGGGCAGTCCTCCTCCCCTTCTATCTGACCCTAGCCTATCAGGTCTCATCCGAGCTGGCTCAGGCAATTTTTAACTTTAATTTTGACCCCAATCACATACTGACTTGTTAAACAAAAGTCAAACAGATATTAAATAAAAGAGGGAAAATAGAAAAATTACTCATGTATTTCTGAGAGTATTCACAGTTTACTTTGCATAAGAGCAAACTGGTATCCATTCCTCAACTGAGGAACATCTGGGTTGTTTCCAGGTTCTGGCTGTTATGAAGAAAGCTGCTACAAACATGGTTGAGCAAATGTCCTTGTTGTATACTTGAGCATCTTTTGGATATATGCCTAGGAGTGGTAGAGCTGGGTTTTGAGGAAGCAGTATTCCTAATTGTCTGAGAAAGCACCAGATTGATTTCCCAAGTACAAGTTTTCATTTCCACCAGCAATGGAGGAGAGTTCCACTTTCACCACAACCTCTCCAGCATGTGTTGTCACTTGAGTTTTTGCTCTTAGCCATTCTGATGGGTGTAAGGTGAAATCTCAGGATCATTTTTATTTGCATCTCTCTGATGGCTAAGTACATTGAGCATTTCTTTAATGGTTCTCTGCCATTCTGTATTCCTCTACTGAGAATTCTCTCTTTAGCTCTGTACCCCATTTTTAAATTGGATTGCTTGATTTGTTGTTTTTTAACTTCTTTAGTTCTTTATATAGTCTGGATATCAGCCTTCTGTCAGATAGGGTTAGTGAAGATTTTTTCCCAGTCTGTAGGCTGTCTTTTGTTCTGGCAACAGTATCTTTTGCCTTACAGAAGCTTTTCAGTTTCATGAGGTCCCTTTTACACAATGGAATACTACTCAGCAATTAAAAACAAGGAAATAATGAAATTTGAAGGCAAATGGTGGGACCTTGAAAAGATAATCCTGAGTGAGGTATCCAAAAGCAGAAAGACACACACTGTATATACTCACTTATATAGACCTATAAGATAGGATAAACATGCTGAAATCTATACACCTAAAGAAGATAAACAAGAAAGATGTCCCAGGGTAAGATGATCAATCCTCACTTAGAAAGACAAATGGGATGGACATTGGATGTAGGAGAAAACAAGCAACAGGACAGGAGCCTACCACAGAGGGCCTCTGAAAGACTCTACCTAGCACTGTATCAAAGCAGATACTAAGACTCAAAACCAAACCTTTGGCATAGTGCAGAGAATCATAAGAAAAAAGGGGGAGTTAATATGACCTGGAGAGGATAGGAGCTCCACAAAGACCAAATATATCTGGGCACAGGGGTCTTTTATGAGACTGTTTCTCCAACCAAGGACCATGTATGGATATAACCTAGAACCTCTGCTCCGATGTAGCCTATGGTAGCTCAGTAACCAAGTGGGTACCTTAGTAAGGGGAACAGGGACTATTTCTGACATGAACTCAATGGAGGGCTCTTTGACCACCCCCACCCCCGAGGGAGGAGCAGCCCTATTAGGCCACAGAGAAGGACTTTGCAGCCAGTCCTGAAGATATCTGATAAACCAGGGTCAGATGAAAGGGAAGGAGGTCCTCCCCTATCAGTGGACTTGGAAAGGGGAAGGGAGGAGATGAGGGAGGGAGGATGGGATTGGGAGGGAATGAGGGAGCGGGATACACCTGGGATACAAAGTTAATAAACTGTAACTAATATTAAAAAAATAAAAAAGAGCAAATTGGTAATGGCAAAGAATTTGGAAACAAACAAATAACTATTACAAGTGAGTACACGAGCTGCGAATGGTGGAGCATGCCTATAACCCCAGCACTCAGAAAAGCAGAGGCAGGCAGATCTCTGTGAGTTTGGAGCCAGCCTGGTCTACAAAGTGAGTCCAGGACAGCCAAGGCTATACAGAGAAACTCTGTCTCAGGAAAACAAAGTGAGTACATAGCAATACATAGATTTAATGAGTGCCATTTAATAAGAATCATAATAAAAAGATAGTTAAGTTATCCCCAACTGAATTAGTTAGGGGAAAGAGTTAGGGAAAGCAAAATTCAAGTAAAAAAAACATTTAAAAAGATAGCACGGTGTATTTCCATATGTGTTCATTATGTATGAGAAAGGTGCTAACAGGTGTAGCTAGAGACCCTAAAGAAAGATTTTAAAAATAACAAGCAAGAATTTAAACATGCATCAAGGAAATATTCCTGAAGTAAAAGAATATTTTAATGTAACCATAAGACAATCTACAAATGCCAGTGGAAGTCACAGCAGCTGTCAACAGAGACAGGAACTAGAAATACCAGTGGATTTTGAAGAAACAAGAAAATGTGAGTTCAGGTTTTTCCAAAATCTAATCATCTGTAAGAGGAAACACAGCTCCTTGTAACAGTCCAAAGTTATGTGTTTCAAATACTCAGACTTGAAACACTTGGGTGTGTTTTTCATTCAATTACAGGAAGAGTCCTAGAAGACCTTAGAAAATTGCAAGAGACTGACTTGAACCAAATCATAAAGACAGAAAAAAATAAGGGAAATGGATTAGTGGAGACCACTGGAAATATTCTACTATAGGACTAGTAATTAAATAAATTCAGGGCCTGGGCTTACCAAATAGGATGTTGATATCCTGTGCTCTGAAATTAGAAATGAGTCTATTAATATACTTTAGAGACAAGAGAGAAGTCAAGTGGTATCGGGTGTCTGAGCTGGAGTAGTGAAGGTGAAAGAGATAGCCTGAATGATGTAGCAAATTCTGGAAGCCCAAGCACATTTACATGAAGGCGAATGCTAGGAAACACAAGCTTTAATTAAACGCAATAGAAGAGGAGATGCAGAGTAGACAAGAGGAAGGACGTAATGTATTTTCCCTTATAGGGGTACTAGTAGGTATTATATAACAGAACTGAAAATCAAAGATGTTATACATTAGAGTTAGCCATTAAGGAAAATTTAAAAAGTCAGTCCTCCTAAATTCTTAATGAACTACAGAAAATAACTGAATGTATATGAAATATTTTTAAATAATAGCAGTGCAGCTACACCTATCATGCCAAAATGTAAGTGAATCTTATTGCCCAAGAGAAAGAGTCACATGTGCATATTGTATTCTTCTTCCTCTCTGAATTTTTCTCTCTTTTGCATCTTAGAATCCAAAGGACCTGGGAATTAATGGGATCAATACAAACCCAAAGAAGAATTAAAGAGTGAAAGAGAAAAGTATATAAAGAGGTAAGAAAGCATCAAGGAAAAAGAGACAGGAGCCATGTCCACCTTCTTTGCAGTGCTTGCTGCTGGGTAAGAAGTGAATTTATTTCTCAAAAATATGTTGTATGGTATTGTCTTCTACACCAAATGCAGGGGATTGAGGAGAGAAATGTAGGACTGTAAAGAAATCGGTACGGAGGGCCAGACACTGTGCAGGAAGTCCTCAAACATGGGCGAGCAGATGTGATGCTACTGGGAAGGAGACTACTCCTGAGTGTGCTAAGTAGGACATGCTAGGATGTCGGCAACAAGGTGAAGCAGTGTTTCCTGAGTGTGGGCCACACCCCGTCCCCAACATTATCACCTGGGAATTTCTTGGAGATTCATATTTAGGTCTTACCCTAGACTTCCAAGCCCTGCTAAGCATCAGAAACTAGAATTTGGGGGACACTTTGGGGTAGGTATTGGTTGAGGTCCAGCATTCTCTGTTTTAATAAACTTTCAGATGATCCGGTGACCTCCAAGTTCGGAGAAGCAATATTTTGGAAGTTAACTGGGTTAGTGAGTTACCTAGAAACAGTTTTAAAGTGTTGGGAAATGAGAGCAGACTAGGGAGAAGTATTAGACACTGAATCAAAGAAGATGGGATCTGGTAGCCAATTTTATATAAAAGAAACAAAACCCAAAGTGACCCTGAGGAGATTTTGGGGGAAGAAGTAGGAACGAGTAAAGAGAACGAATGCTGAACTAAGAATAAGTGGAAACAGAAATGTTTCATTTTTTCATGGAATTTCAAAATGTAACTTTCATTTGTTTGTCACTTCATCAAAGATTTATAAAAGTGATTATTGAGTGAAATTAAGTTAAAATAATATGGTTAAATTTGAAATTTCTTTCCCTTTTACCCCCTAAATGAAGCAATTTTTTTTTTTTTTTTTTTTTTTTTTTTTTTTTTTTTTTTTTTAAATTAGTAAGATGTAACCGTGCTAAAAAATAATTTCAAGCCTAGGGGGAGAGGTATGTAAGCACACTTGCTGGAGTAAATGAGGAGATTGAAGGCAGTTTCCTATATATTCAGGTTTACCTGGTCATCTCCGAATAACCCATACAGAGGACAAGACTACTCTAAAGAGGCAAGCCAGGAGGGCTCACGTGGGTCCAGTAATAACAGTAGCCTGTAGAGGAATTTTAATTCAGAACATAGCTGCCCTGGCAAGAGATCACATCAAAAGACCTAGGTCTGCATGATCCAGCTGGAATACAGACACACCTTGAATCCCGGGAGACAGAGGCATGGAGATCTCTGAGTTCTGTATAGGCAGTTCAGTTGAGTTGGTGAGTT
Organism: Rhombomys opimus; assembly: GCA_010120015.1. NCBI lineage: Eukaryota > Metazoa > Chordata > Mammalia > Rodentia > Muridae > Rhombomys > Rhombomys opimus. The sequence continues at coordinate 1,583,157 of REGO01000092.1, read as the reverse complement.
GAGAGACAGTGTAATAGAGTTGAGTTCCTGGTAGTTCAGTTTGTACCAGGGGAGTTTTGCAGAGAGGTTGGAAGCCAGAGGATAAGAACAACTTGCTAGAAGTAGTTTGGGGCCAGGCAGAATAAAACAGTGAGAAACTGAGAGAAGCCACATTGAATCAGCCAGCTTGGAGAGGAGTTTGAGTCAGAACAGCTGAGATGAACCAGCCAGCCAGAGTTCAGAGCGACCTAGAAAGGGTGAGCTTATTCAGCAGCAGTCTCTCTCATAGGCTGAAAGCATCCTAGGCCTAGATTAGTTTGTACAAAGGCTAGAAGCTTCTAGGACTAGGCCTAGGTTAGCAGACAGAGGGAGTAAGCTTTGGAGACTTACATCTGGTGAATAAAAGTTACTTCAGCAGCAGCTCCAGCAGCTTTCTGTGAAGGGACCACATGCAAACCACCAGGAAGAACAACGTGATGTTAAAGACGGAAACACGCCCCTATATCTAAGATTGTTAAATTAGTAAGATGTAACCGTGCTAAAAAATAATTTCAAGCCTAGGGGGAAATTAACCACACTCCATCATAATGCATTTTCCTTTAACAGAAACAACAACTTTGACTTCTTATTTCTAATTGTCTAAATCACTCATGGATGTCATTTTCTCCAGGCTGTACTTCCTTCCTGCATCTTTTTTCTTATAACTTCCCAGGCAACCAGTTTGGTTTGGTGTGCTTCCCTCCCAAAGTTTCCTTCAGAGCCTCTCCGCCAGCTCCCTACAGCCATGACAGCTATGCCAGGCTCTTAAGATACGATGTAAATTCCACTAAAATCTCTTCATCTACCCCATTCGTTGTAGTTGAGCTGCGGTGAACACTCCTGTCACACCTCCTGCTCAGCTGGATTTCATTTTAATTATAGACACCCTTCTCAATCCCAGTCTCCTTCTAGGTGCTGGTGACACGCTGACTCCTTTATTCCCTTATTTCTCCAGCTTCTTAAGTCACTGTCACACAGACTTAAGTATCATATAACATACTTAACTGCCATATAAGGCCACATGACCGAAACTTCTTTGATTATTTACTGTTACTAGCTATGACTGTTTGAAAGGCAGGTGGACTCCGAGTTTCCTCTATCTTGGGATGCACTTTTTTCCCCCACTGTCAACATGATGGTAAGATTTTTTTTTCCTTCAGATTCTTTTATGCTGTACTGATTGTATTTGATGTCAAATTAATCTTCCAGAACACATTAAAGAACTCACACACAGTGCACGTGTGTGTGTGTGGGCGCGCACACACACACACACACAAACACACAGCAAAATCCTCCATTACCTAAGTGATGTAAGCTTGTCATTAACTTCTATTGCCACCTGCTGGTCACAGAGCTGTATGTCATATGAATTAACTGGGAGAGGAAGAGGCAGTGTGGGATTTGCCAACTATTTCTGCATCGTAGGATAACACTGTAGCAGAGAAAGGGCAAGTTGCTTAAATATAAAGACTCCTAAGACTATTTCTTAATGTGTTGAGTCACACATTCTGTATCGTGTAATATCTTATACTGCAAACCAATATTTTAGGGCCCAAAGCTATGTCAACTATGAAATTTTAAGGCATCAGGGGGCAGGAGTGGGGGTAGGGGCAGGCAGCATCTGTTAAAAATATTTACCCAGGCCTTCAAAACATTCAGATCAGTATGGCAATTCCTCCCTGGCCATTGTAGAAGCTTTCATAGTTTTAGGCAGGATTAGGGAGGTTCTAGATTTTTCTTTCCCCCAGTAGTTAATGCAGATGTTCTTGTCTGTGCCCTGTCCCTGGTGACACGGATATCAGTCCCTAAAGCGGGCGTTACAGTTTAAATTCATTCCTTTGTTACCCCATCATACTGCTCTTTAAATGTCTTGACCAGTGCTCTTAGTAAACATGACATTTTTATTACTGTTTGCTTTTCTCCTGGCGGACATTTTCCAAAGACATAGGCTTGGCTAAAGTTAAACGTGGGAGAGTTTGGGTTAGCTGGAGCAGTCTGACAGCTGAAGGTTTGTGTTTCTCCAGAAGGTGCCTTGGTCAAATGATATTGGCCTTGATGCTGCCCAGGGAACAGGACTTTCTGTCCTCAGTCTGTCCTCAGCACTTGTCCTCTGACTGTTCCCTCTGGCTGCAGCATCCTTTAGCTAGCTCTGTGTGACAAGAATTCCTCACTCACCTCCTCGTGTCTCCACATAATTATCATCTCCTCAGAGACATGCTGCACACTGGTCATTCCTTTTGAGAATGGTCGCTCTGGACGATTTTACTCATTCCTTTGGTTAGGTGTTTTTTCCGTGCCTAGCCACTGCAACTGAGACCCAGCTCCCTCACTCATGTCAGAGGCCTACTGTCCCTATACTGTCACAGAAGAAACAATCAGTACCACAGCTCAGTGAATTATTAGTTTCATCTTGTACTGTCTGATCACGCTTAAACTCATTTGTGAACTCCCTTCTATATATTAGTTATTCTGTCTCCATTTAGTCTTGTTTACTTCACTTAGTTTGTAGTCAGATGAAGGAAATTAGTCAAATATGAAGTATTAACATGTAGGAAATATTTTTATTTGTTTGCCGTATTTAAACTTTATTCCTTATGCCTAAATTTATGGTTTTATTTATTTATTTTAAAATGTAATTTAATTTTTTAATTTTATTTTTTAAATATTAATTACAGTTTATTCACTTTGCACCTCAGCTGTAGCCCCCTCCCTCGTTCCCCTCCCCCCCAATCCTACTCTGCCTTCCTCATCTCCTCCCATGCCCCTCTCCAAGTCCACTGATAGGAGAGGTCCTCCTCCCCTTCCATCTGACCTTAGCCTATCAGGTCTTATCAGGACTAGCTGCATTGTCTTCCTCTGTGGCCTGGTAAGGCTGTTCCTCCCTCAAGGGGAAGTGATCAAAGAGCCAGCCACTGAGTTCATGTCAGAGATAGTCCCTGTTCCCATTACAAGGGTACCCACTTGGACCCTGAGCTGCCATGGGCTACATCTGAGCTGCCATGGGCTGCATCTGTGCTGGGGTTCTACGTTATCTCCATGCATAGTCCTTGGTTGGAGTATCAGTCTCAGAAAAGACCCTGTGCCCAAATTTTTGGGTTCTGTTGCTCTCTTTGTGTAGTTCCTGTCCATTCCAGGTCTCTCTATCTCCCCCTTCTTTCATAAGATTCCCTGCACTCTGTCCAAAGTTTGGTTTTATTTATAAGTGCTAAAGTATTAATTTTTTTAAATAACCATGGTTTCCTATACTTTTATCTATTAGTATATTTTTATCATTTACATTGAGCATGCTTGGTTACCAAAAATTTCCTTCTCTCTCTCTCTCTCTCTTAAACTGTGAAGCCCAGGCTGGCCTCAAACTCTTGATCCTCTTGCCTCTGCCTCCTGCAGTAAATCCTACCGGTGTGTGCCACCACAACAAGCAATTTCCTTCTCTTTTATACTGTTCTTTCTTGCTTCTAAATGAGGTATGCAGAAGTGAAGGGAGACACCTTCCAGAGCAGGTCGAGGTAGCTGCAAATCTTTATTATCTGGTCCCCCCCCATTGGGTTTTCTCCTCTATTTCCAACAGAAGACATATTTATTCTCAGTATTTAACATAATTTCAACCATGATCAGAGTATTAGATGCTACCATCTTCACACTTTCTAGGGATGTACCTAACAACTTTGAAAAACTCTGGGAAAAATGTAAATAATTGGAAACAAGCCTGTTTCTGGACAAACGGTATAAGAGATAATCTCCAAATGGCTGGGGTTTTGTTAAGCCATTCTACTTTGATGATTCACTTAAATAGGGCCTTTCTTTCTTTCTTTCTTTCTTTCTTTCTTTCTTTCTTTCTTTCTTTCTTTCTTTCTTTCTTTCTTGCTTGCTTGCTTTTGGAGAGGGATGCAATCCATCTGGCTTGGCATTATTATCTCTGTTGCTACATGCTATAAAAGATAAGTTAGATATGCCAAAGGAAGAACTTTCCCCTTGGGCTGGTCTTCACAAATGATTTCACCATCACCTGGGTATCAAGACGCTCTCTCTTTCAGTTGTTTTCCTAGTTTCCCCCTCAGTCAAGTCAGAACCCTGGATTCCAGGGAGATGGTTTGACCACCTAAGTTGGATAAGATGGAGCCTCTCACAAAAAAAAATCCTCCATCACCAAGAAACAGAACTGGAGGCTCCAACTTTTTTTGGGCCTGAATTCTGTAAGATGTGGGGTCAAGAGTGAGGCTTTAGCTCCTTCACCTCTAATCTCTCTCTACCATTTACAAAATTTCCTAACATCCGTCTTTCCCAGGATTGGAACATTTACTCCTATGGTCACACAGCGCACTTCTAACACCTGAAAACTCAGAATATTCCATCCTTACAAACATTCCTAATCCTTTCTGATATCACGGATGCCATGGGATTTATCCCCTGATAGTGGATTTCACTGTCACTAGCTTAGAATACCACTAGCATGCCTTCATTCGCAATGCGCCCCTCTACAAAGGGTTGGCTCAGAAATCTACTTATTTTTGTACCATATGGAAGCGACCAGTAGAGTAGTACCTTACAGCCAGGATCAGCCAGGTCTGTCTGCCCTCAGTGTCTTTAGAAAATAACTCCTGAATACTGTCTTTAGCAGATACCTGAATCCAAAGTTACAGAGAACACATGCAACTTTTATAAAGCCAGAAGTCCACATTCTAGAACACACTCAGCAACGACAGACATTCTTAGGATCTGGAGGGACAGAGAACAGAAACCTCATTAACTTGGAACAAATATGACTTCATAACGTTCCATTCATCAGTCTCCTAGGAGCAAACGGATGCCTAAGGTGGTTAATTCCACTTTATAGTTTCCGTTTATGAGTACGTATTCACACATGGGGAGGAGAGAGGTTTTTTCATGATGCTCAAGTTTGTTTCCACCCTCATTTCAATAAGCTAGGAAATGCAGTCAAGACGTCAATCAAAGGCTAAGCAGAATCAAAGTCCCTGCAGTGGAGTATTGAAGGAGACACTGAGACTCATAGCCAAACTGTGGGCAGAGTGCAGGAATCTTATGAAAGAAGGGGGAGATAGAAAGACCTGGAACGGACAGGAGCTCCACTAGGAGAGCAACAGAACCCAAAAATTTGGGCCCAGGGGTCTTTTCTGAGACTGATACTCCAACCAAGGACTATGCATGGAGATAACGTAAAACCCCAGCACAGATGTAGACCATGGCAGCTCAGTGTCCAAGTGGGTAGCCTAGTAAGGGGAACAGGGACTGTCTCTGACATGAACTTGAAAGAACCCCGGGGGGTGTCTTCCGCCAGAGAGACCCCCTCCCAAGGATCAACGAGACCAGTAGTTCGGATGCAAACAGCAAGAGGCTTTATTCGATACATGGGTACCCATGGGCGACAGAGTCTTTTTAGGAGACTCGCGCGCGCCGTCCCCAGGTTAGCTGGGTGATTTAAAGATTCTGGTCCATCCCAGCATGTCCAAGGCAGGGGCGATTCCTGCCTGGCAAGCATCTATTGGTTAAGGTGCTACATTTTGAATCAATTGGCTATAGGAAGGTTCCCAGACTATTGATCATGACCAGGTGTCCCTCCCTAGGGGGAGGGTCTAGTTTCCTAGCAACTGTATCTCTAGTGGGTGGGGAAAGAATACAGGGAGGCGGTCCTTCCCCTCAGGGCATTTACTAACTATACCGCGTTTACTCTGCCTACTCTGCATCTTAAAGATCGCTGCTACCTTATCTTTTGGTCTCTCAAACTCAGTGGCTGGCTCTTTGATCACCTCCCTCTGATGTGGGTGCAGCCTTGCCAATCCACAGAGGAAGACAATGCAGCCAGTCCTGATGAGACCTGATAGGCTAGGGTCAGATGGAAGGGGAGGAAGACCTTCCCTATCAGTGGACTCCGTGAGGGAGATGGTAGATGAGGGAGGAAGGGAGGGGACTGGGAGGGGACGAGGGTGGGGGCTACAGCTGGGGTGCAAAGTGAATAAACTGTAATAAATAAAAAGCAATTTTAAAAAAGTCCCTGCAGTGACCACATCGGGGATTTTCGTAGTGTAGCGTTTTTGTTAACCTTTAGCGCTAACAGTGGGGTCAGCCAGTCTCAGTGGTGCCCAAGCGTAGGAGCTGCCCACGCGCAAACCTTTCCCTTCGTCCAGGTGGGTGGAGTTAGGCCCCTCCTTGCCGGAGAGGTTGGGACCGAATCGTTTCCTAGGTGACACGGCCGCAGCATCGACGCTCGACTGAGCGCGTCTGGCAAAGGCTCCCAGAGGGCCGCGCGCGGCGGGCTGCGGGCGCCGTCATGGCGGGTTTGCTGAAGAAGGTGAGCAAGTGGAGGTCACCGTGGCGCTGAGGGTGGGGCGGGGGCCGGCCGCGTCTCCGCCCCCGCGGGCTGTGTTCCACCGTCGCGGGAGGGGCGGCCGGGGTCGTGGTTCGGGCCCGGGGGGCGGCGGCCGGGGTCGTGGTTCGGGCCCGGGGGTCCGGGGGGGCCCGGGGGCGGGCGGCGGCGCCCAGGCTCTTCTCCAGATCACGGTATCGCGTTTTGTTTCCGCACAGACCACTACTGGCCTGGTGGGATTGGCTGTGTGCGACACTCCGCACGAGGTACGTACGTTCTGCTTTCTGTGTCGTTGCACCTCCCTAAGGAAGGCCGCCCTTGCTCTGCCCGCAGCTTCTCACCGCCCTTTAAACATGCTTTAGCCAGACCCAGCCAGAACCGTTTCCTCAGGCTGGGGGCAAGTGCCCCTGCCCTCTGTGCCGTGGGCTTGACGCAGCAGCAGCGGTGTTGACACGCTTGATACTCTGACATTAAGTACTTGGTTTACTGGGTTGTTCCACTTTTATCCTTCGTTGTAGCATTCAGGACCCAGGTCTTAGACAGTTTTTAAGTGTAGGTTTGCGCTCATGGAGTGGGGCCAACCTGATGATTTCGAACCCTGCCAACAGCTCGTTTTTATATTTCCATATCAAGCGCTGACCCATATGTACAGTGTATATGTGCATGTATGTGTAGGTGTGCGCACACGTACGCTCCTAGTGAGCAGCTTCACTCACGCGTCAGACGGGTAGCTGAATGGAATATCCATGTAGGGTTTCCCTTTGAATGATACTGTTCCCATCTCACATCTCACTTGCTGCTTCAGCAGAGCCTCCGGATCCACCCTCAGAGTACATTCAGATTTTGTCCGCATCTCACCACCTCTTGGCTAGTACCATTTTCCTCTGTCACTACCGTCACTCCTGTGATAACTGAATTTCCTTGGTAACCGCTTTTTCCTGCTTTTTTTTCTTTTTTCCAGCTGATTTGTAAGTGCTGACATGTGTTGGGTATGTCGGTTTTTTTCTTTGAAACCCTCTTGTGGCCTTATTTTAGGGCCCTTTTTGGGGGGTTCTCCGATGACTGTTTAGCAGGCCACAGTCTGCTGATGTATCTTGTATGTCCCAGGCTTCACAGAGCTAAGACTTTATTGTGTTTCACTGCTAGAACTCTGACCAGTACACAGCACTAGTGCATTCGTTGTGAGTTTGTATTTGATGCCTGTGGAGAACAGAACTCACAGTTTTCTACTTGTAAATATTCTTCCTCTGTGGGTTGTATTTCTCTTGATGATATATGAAACTTTCTGCCCCCCCCAGCTCAAAATTTGGATGTTGTTATTAATATTAAAACCCTTTACTTTCATATTTCTTCTAATGATGAATTATGCTGATCTTTCTCTGTAACAGTCTCCAGTTTGACCTCTTTCATCTTCCTTCATTTACTACTGCAGTTTAAGCCCTGTTCTTGTTTAAATTATTGCAACAGCTTTATTACTGGTTCCTTATTTATTTCTTTTCTTCCCTTAACTCATGGCCACCCTGTTAATTTTCCTTAAACATAGACCTGACCTCACTTTGGTTTATTTATTTTTTTAAAGCCTTTTAGTTCTCCACACAAAAAGACCCAAGTGCTTTGACTTGGGATACAAAATCAATATGCAGTCCAACTTTTTTTATCTTACTTTATCTCCTAAGGGCTTCCTTTGTGTACTGGTTTCTGGTCAGCTAGTATCCAAATAAATATAAGCTCCAAATGTGTAAGCCATCTTAATGTAATTTTTGTTGTTTTTTTTTTAATATAAAAAACTAAAAGTGGTGCACAGTTGTAATCCCAGGTGTTGGGAGGCTAAGAGGCTAAGAAAAGAACGTCTCAGGTTTGAGGGCTGCCCAAACTCCCTGTTTCAAAGGGAAAAGAAAGGGTTGGGTTTTTTTTTTTTTAATTATTTTTTTTATGATTTAACCTAACATTGGACATAACTATGATTTTGGTATGTAATCAATATGAAAATTAATGCTAGTCTGCAGCCTTTTTTACAGTATATTTTATTTACATCATATGAGGCAACTGCATTTTAAGGACTCCGCAGCCACATTTGACTAGCAGCTGCTTCCTTACTGCACAGCACAGCTATGGAGTTGTATACTACTTCCTTTCTGTTCTTGGAGGATTTTGCCATGTAGCTGTACATTATTTTATATGTCTATTGCTTCTTCCAAAATCTTCAGGGATCCAACTCCTGTTCTTCCTCACGCTCTATTTCAGATGCATCCTTTTTTATGAACCGCTCTGTTTGCTGCTGGAGTGATTCTTTTACAGGCTGCTGATACTGTGATTGAGACAGTATCTGGCTGGTACTGCCATGATCCAGCATCCTGTAAAGTATTCTGTACATTTTATGGATTTTACGAGTGGAAGCAGCTTGTCCAGGCAGCTAGGCAGTGGAGCTGTGTGACTGCAGATAGTTGGCTCTTAGTGTAGTCAGAACTGCCTCTCTGCTCTGTGTCTAACCCTGGCCTGCCGTATGTTGTTTGTGTTTTATGATGTTGATCATCTTTTCCTCTTCTGTTTTTACTATATAGTTTCTTATATATAGAAAGAGAAGGATCCATGCGCAGTCTGTATTATATCGAAACAACACATGACAGCACTGAGAATTCATTCTTACTAAAAACAGAAAAGTGTTCTTGTAAGGTGGGGACCGCCTGTGTTGCTGACATGCTCAGGTGTGGACTGTTCTTGTGACATGGGGACCGACCGCCTGTGTTGCTGACATGCTCAGGGGTAGCTCAGGATGTCTCGTGTGAGTGGACTGCTGTGGTTTACACGTGTTCTGGCATAGCAGAGCCCCTTTTCACTGAGAGGTCTCCCAGTTTGGATGATAAATTAAATAGACTCATTGTCCTATACTGATCATTCTGGTTCTCATCTGAATTTCTGTAAGACTAGATGCACTCCCTTTTATCCCGGAAGATGAAGAAAATGTGCTTTGAATTTATTTGATATTTGTGTGCATGAGTTTTTGGCCTGTATGTTATGTCTACATGCCACTCGTGTGCGTGGTGCTGGCTTACAGATATTGTAAGCTGCCCTGTGATGCTGGAAATAGAACCCAGGTCCTCTGGAAGGGCAGCCAGTGCCATCTCTCCAGCTCCCCCTCCCCAATTATTTTTTAAAAATCTCAAAATTTGAATCAGATTGAAACTTAAATTCTATATTAAAGTGAATATGTGTATTATATTCATAAATTTGAGAAGATAAGAATTAAAAGGATGCCAAAATTAAGAGTTTAAATCAGATTACATTCTGTCAAAATTCTTTTAAAAAAAACAACATACCAAGTTTAGATCTCCAGAAACCATATAAATGCTATGTGGGCGTGGCAGCTACCTATAATTCTGGCATTCGGAAGGCAAAGGTGGGGTCTTCAAAGTAAGCTCTAGCTAGGCCAGTCCTGTCTGCTAGCTCTGGGTCAGTCAGGAGACTCTGCCTCAGTGAATAAAGTGGGGAGATGAAAGTAGATTCTGGGTTCTCTACACACATCCACACACACCTGCATGCTTACACATGGAAACATGCATGCATATGCATGTATATTACATACACATGTTATCCAAAGTCTTAATTATGGGCTTCTGTAAGATCAAAAACAAGTTACATACTTCCCTATCCCAAGAAGGAAGAACAGGGCACAGTTAGAACCAGATCGATGCAAGACTAAAGCCCAACAGTGTAAATAGCTCAGTGTCTGACATCCGGGATATACTCATATTCTGTGCTCTTGAGAACTTGGAGTTAGACCCCTTCCTTATACTCTGTGATCTGCAGTACAAACAGCTTGTCTGATAGACGTCGGCTGCTCCATTCCACCTCTGTTCCTCGTGGTCTTCCTACAGTCCTGGCATCTCTGATGTGTTCTGTACAATTTTTGGTGCCCATTACCTAAAGATGAGGAATTTGCTTTAATAAATAGTTTGATTTCCATAAAGGCCATTAGCATTTTAATTTTAGGTTAATTTTAATTTAGCTTTTTATTATAATTTTGATATATACACACAATTTTTATATGTATGACATACAGGAAAAAAATTCCACATCTGTATGCCACTTTTCTTTAGGTTGTAAAAGAGTTAGATTGAGCTTAAATATGACTTTAGTAAAGCACAGTTTAAAATTGTGACTCCTCTTTTAGTTTTTTCTCTGAGATACCTAAGTGTGTTCTGTCTAACGTTTGGTAGTATTTTAGCTCACTGAAATGTGTGGTTTTTCTCTCTAGAGGCTGACAATATTGTACACGAAGATTCTCGATATTATGAAGCTCTTCCCTAAGCAGGCAGCCTATAGGAAGTACACAGAACAGATCACCAATGAGAAGCTGGAGATGGTCAAAGCAGTAAGTACTAAGTCATTTAAGTACTTAAACGCCGCACTTAAGGAATATTTCAGTCGCCTGTTTGAGCTCTCCGTTTGCGCTGTCCTTCCGTTACTGCTGTTCTTCCATTTTTTCTCCTTTGCATTCAGCAAATGCCTGCATTTTGACTGATTGTGTATGTGTAAAGTGCTGGTAGAGGGCAACGATAAGATCAGGTCCATGCATTGTGTATGTGCTTTGTACCACTCCCCTTGTCTAGTGTCAGCGACCTTTTACCTCTTACTCTCGAGGCATCCATCTTGATGTCATCACAGTGGAGAACTAAAGCACATAAAGACAGTTGTATGGTGGTGACAGTACAGAAAGATCTCAGAACAATTATTTTAAAAAATGCTTTATCCTGGGTCTGGTGTTGTAGACCTATAATTCCTACCTTCTGGGGAGGCTGAGGCAGGGGGATTACAAATTCAGTCCACCTTGGACTACAGAGGAAGCGCAAAGCCAGCCTGGGTAATTTTGTCAGGCTTTGTTTAAAAATAGAAAGCTAGAGGTGTGGCATGTCTGAGCCCAGGACTCAGTCGCTAACACCAGAAACATACAAGCGCCTTGGGCCACATTTGGTTTTTGTACCTACCCAGAGCTACACTGAACCTGAATACTTTGTCCCCAGACATCTGTATGTCAAAGCTGAAGTATATAGTATTACTTGATTTAGAAATAAGCCAATGGACTCAGATGTGGCTGCTTGGCAGCTGAGTCTCCATCTGGATCTCTGAGTGAGAGGAGCAGGGGCTGCCTCTATCATGAACTCAGTTGACTGCTCCCTGATTACTTGCGCCTGATGATGCAGCCTTGCCAGGCCAGGGAGGAAGAAGATCTAGGCAGTCCTGATAAGACTTAACAAGCTTTGGGCAGATGACAATAGTGGAGAACTCTGCATTTCAATGGACTAGGGGGAAGTGGATAGGAAGGAAGAGGGATGGAGGCTGGGACTGGGGGAGTTTTGGGAGGGGACTTTATTCGGGATATATAATGAATAAATTGTGAAGAAAAATTAAAATTAAAAAAAGAAAAAAATTTTAAAAAGGGATGCAAAAAAATAAAAGAAAAAAGAAAGAAGCCAATGGAAACAATTAAAGTAAAATAAACTTATGAGCATGGGGCACTCATAAGAATTAGCATACATAGAAAATAGACACGAGACAGCTAGTGCTTGCCCCTTGCCTACGAGTGCCCAGGAAGTAAAGGATGTGGGAGCACATAGCAAGGTGCTAGCTGTCTGCGACTTTAGGGAGAAACACCCTCACTAGACTCAATTGTGTTGTCACCTTGATTTTGGACTTCTGTGTCTACAACTGTAAGAACACTTTGTGTGTGTGTGTGTGTGTGTGTGTGTGTGTGTTTAATGGTGTTTGGGACTGACATAAGCCCTCACACCAGTGAGGCAAGCACACCAACTGTATCCCAAACCCCTCCATTTTCTTTCTTTTTTGACACAAGGTTTCACTAAACTGCTGAGGAGGAACTTGAACTTACTCTGTATATAGCTCAGGCATGCCTAGAACTTGTAATCCTCCTGCCTCAGTACCCAGAATAGGTGAGATTACCTGTTTGGATCACCTAGTGTTTAATCCAGTCAGTCAATGTATTATGTTATGGTGGCTGAGCATATGGAAACTTTCACAGCTTTAAATTCAGAGCCTGGTGGGAAGACAGTAAGAGAAATGACATTTTGCTTAGAACTCTTGTCAAACTGTGGCTGAGTTTTCACCCCGTAGTTTTTTTCACAGACTTTAAGGAATTCAAAAGCTGTTTATCCAGGCAGAAGTGATAACAGTATATAAATTGTTATTAGGTTACCAAAAGGTCAGTTAGTGAGACCTCTTCCTGATAGTTACACAGCAGTTTGCGTTTTAACTTTGATTCTTAGCTTGCCAAGTCAGAGAGTAACTTATAAACTCAGCCTTTGAAGGAATTTAACGGTAGCTTGATTTGCTGGAGGAATGGGACATCATGTCTTTTTTTCCTCACAGAGTAATGCTGCCCCTACTTTTCATATGCAAACCTGCTCCCTACCTTTGCTTCTTCCTCACTTTCTATGCATATATGTATAAATTACAGTTCCTGGCTTTCAAAAGTCATTCTAGAATTTCCTTAGATATTCTACGTATCATATTAGCAGTTTTCTTAAAGTAAAGAATAATGTACATTAAAAATATGCAGAATTTGTAAGTGTAGGGCTTGTTGGATTTTCAGAATTAACACATTCTAATTAATACCAGACAAAAAAGGTGACATTTCCACAACACCAAAACACTTCCTCCAAGTTATCACCTTCCTAATGATAACTATAGTGTTCAGTTTTGTTCCTATTTTTCAATTCTTAGGAATAGAATAATTTTAATATACCTATTCATGTCTGTTTTTTTGTACTTAATAGTGTATTTGAGGGAATCATCTGAGTTGTTGCATATAGTTATAATTTGTTTCTTATCATTGCCATATAGTGTTGTATTATATTTCAGTACCATAATTGACACATTAGCTCTATTGATGGTGGTAATTTAGGTTATTTCTAGTTTGGGGCTGTAATTTGTGGCTGCTGTGACATTTTCATATTATTTATTCATGATGCATTATTTAATATATATACAGAGAAGAGTTCTTTGGCCATATGATAGCATTTATTGTTAATTCTTTTACAGGAGGTATGGAAAATATTTACAAAAATAAAATATTTGGAAATCTATTTTAGAAAGACTAAATTGTGTAGCTTATGTCCTCCCTTTGTTAAGTATGTCAGTATTTAGTAATTTTTAATATTAAGACAAAGTAATGGAATAGCAGAGAAGTGTAATGAATTTCCATCAAACTTTGGTAAAAAAAAAAATGAAGAGTACAGTGAGAGAAAAACTAAGTTGTTGTAAGGGCTTTTATATATATGGGTTTTTAACTTGTAGGATATTAAAATATTCAGATGTTGTGCTTCTGTGTTTAGCTGTTTTCTTTTCTCCTTGAAATTGTAGGAACCAGATGTTAAAAAGTTAGAAGACATGCTTCAAGGTGGTGAAGTAGAAGAGGTGATTCTTCAGGTAAAGAGCATTTGAACATTTAGTGTTTGGGCACCCAGTGCTGGTCTTGACCTGCAGCCCTGGCTAAGTCAGGCCTTGGGTGAAATTTGAAAGCCCCTGATGTGGATGAAGGACAGGCTTTACGTCTCTAAGAACTTGTGAACACTGATTCCTGCAGATCTCAGTTTCAGAATCAGAGGTGACCTTTCCTAGCGGTGACTGTGGCTGTGAAACTTTGATTATGTGACACTCAGTGTTCGCTGGTGGTACATCATGGCTCTGGAACCCTGATTATGAAAGTCCGAGTTGTAATAGTTACCTTCCAGCCATTACTTTGAAAATATGTCTTGAATAATCAATCAAGTGATCCTCTTTTAAAATTTTGTTTTATTAATAGGCTGAAAAGGAACTAAGTCTGGCAAGAAAAATGTTGCAGTGGAAGCCATGGGAGCCATTGGTGGAAGAGCCTCCTGCCAACCAGTGGAAGTGGCCAATGTGATCACAGAGTCTGATGATTGATGGGAATTAAATGTGCAATTAAATGTTCTGTTATGCTAAAATGCGTCCATGTTATTGACATCTTATAATTAAGAAAAGTAGAATGTGTGTATTCTATTTCAGGGACATATTTAGGAGGCAGCATTGGTTATGAGTTGGTTAAGACAGCAGGATCTCTTCCACACTGGCTTTCTTATTTTCATTTTGAGGTCACATGGTGAGCTTGCTGTGCCTTTGTTATGCTTCATTGAATTCCCCTGTTATTTTTGAGCATCTTTGACGGTTCACCAGCAGGGTTGCTATAACTTTATTTAGTGGGAGGGAACTTTATTAGTATTTGCATAGGATTTGCTAGTAGTTAATGTGTTAATGTGATAGTGATGTGCTTTGAACCTTGAACATGAATGCCAGTCGCTATTTAGTACCTAACTAAATCACACAACTTTTCAGAGTGGGATGCTTTTGTTTATCTCCATTGCTATGGTAAGAAAACCGGAAGCTACCTGAGTGATGTGACCACATGCAGTGAGAGGTGCTGGAGGAACTGAGGCCATGGGGATTTACTAACACGTAGGTGACATAAACAGTTTGTCTCCTGAACTAGAACTCCTAACAGGCATCGGTAAAGTCACACCAGAATGTGCAATACAGGTTGTTCCAAACATATAAAAGAAAAAATGAAGGTTGGAAACAGAACATAAAACAAGAAATACAAAACATGCAGAACGGAATAAACATGGAGGTTTAGGAGGGAGTAAATATTGCCCAGCATTGTGTTCTAGGTTAACTAAAAACCCAGTCTCTGTGTGATTTGGTTATACAGCTGTTTAAGATTAGCAGCAAGCTTTACTAGAAGATAAACCAATAGTATATATTAATAACCAATTACAACAATACCAAGATCCTCCTTCCTTGACTTGTCTGTCAGAGGACTTAAGCTGAAGCAGGCAGTGGAAACTGCAAAGATGTTGAGCACAGACAATTATAGTAAAAGTAGACGAGAGAGACTGCATCTTATCTACCCTTTTGCACTCACTGCTGTTCCTGTGGCCCACAGAGCCTTATTTATACTTGTTTTCACTCCTTCAGGTTTTTTTCTTTTTTTCCCATTTGTTTTATTAGCATCAAGATTTCGTGTCCTGATTTTGCAGCTGATTCTGTTAGTCCTAGATTTTTAATGTTGCTGAGTGTCTTCTAGACCAGTTTGAGTAGTTTTTATGTCATGTTTCAGTTTGCTCAGGAGCCGTAGCTTTCCGATAACTCCTGCTCAAATTCTTACCATATCTTAGGTGCTTGCTTACAAAGAGGAGCCATTGAGATTTAGCTGTGCAGACAGGAAAATGATCTTCAAGTTTGGTGTCTCTTTTCCTTTGCATATCGAGGCTTAAGGCTGGATATTTCAGTTACTGGACAGTCTTCTGGAATGAAAATGGCTAACCACAAATGTATCAAGCTTTCAGTGACTGTGAATAGCTGTGTAATGGTTTCATAAAGATGATGGGCATATCCCAGGTCTTTCCTGATCAAACAGCATATGGCATGCAGTGGTGGTACGACGCCTTTACCTGGAGGCCATAGTCTGTTGAGTGTGCAAGAGGAAGTTTTCTTTGTGCCTTCTAGTCTCATTCTCCCCTCCCCTTTTCACTTAGACTTGCAGGAAAAAGAATGTCTTTTGACTTTCTCCCTTTCCTGAAGAACAGTCAGTAGAGTAATGCTAAGTCTGTATGTCTCTTCCAGGGGATGAAAAGGAACATCTGTGGGGCTAGGCTCATGTAAAAGCTGCTATCAGCTTCTTGGAGTCTCTGATTATACAAGTTACGACCCTGTGTAAGCATGTGCTAAACATTAATAATAAATGCAAAATTGCTAAACACACTTTGTTTATATTAAAGTTTTCTATAAAAATTTTAGTGAGATACTAAATTGCACATTCAGATTGATAAGGGATTCGCTGAGTTAATTGACGAGTACTACAGAAATACATGTGAAGTCTCTTTAAAGGTGGTCAGCTGAAAGTAGCGAAATGAAGTGACTTAGCATAGTCTGTCCCTGATCACAGGCATGTTCGCCAAGCACCATTCACTTTAATTTTTCTACATATATATAGAGAGAAATATGTTTATTATTTTTATTTTTAGACAAAATTATCTCATTGACCTAGTAATGTTCCTCAGCATTGGAATTACAAGCATGTGCCACCAACCCTGGCTTCTTTTTGCTTTGAGAACATGGCTTCTGGGAGTCAAATTTAGGTTCTTGCAAATCAGGCATTCTACAGACTGCTCTTCTCCAGATTCCTAGTGTGAATTTCTTGTTGATTCGCAGTTCATGTGAGAAGACTTGACACAGAGTACTCCTAAGAGATCTACCAGGACACAGACTGAGCTGCGGTTACCAGAACATTCCTTCGTGAACACAGCTGTGTAGTATGGGGACACTGCAAATCCCATGAATAAAGACAGTTTTCTATAAGTCATTTGTGAATAAACCCAGCCTAAGTTGATAAAGGGCTATTTGTGGTCTCTATCCCACTTTAAAATGAATGTCACAGAAATTTCAATGCATTTGATTGGAGATTGAAGATGTATTAATACAAAGTATGTATCCACATTACCTTTCAAAATTCAGTGAAATCTTGAATATCAAACATCCGACATACCTCAAAAATTTCAGAAAAGTGAGGACAGGCCCATGCAAGTTCACAAATTATGCAAATTTAATCTAGAGATAATTTCCAAACAACTTTCAGGTCCTTAGTATTGAAAATGTTCTAATATTTTTCCTACTTTCCATTTTTATTAAGATACATTTCCCTGGGGAGTTCCTCTGAATGGCTTGATTTCATAAGGCCGCTAGGTGGTGTCTGTAAAAGCAGGAAAAGAAGCAGCATATGCGTAAATGCCAAGATGACAAGGTAGAGGAGTCATTTTGAACAAGACCTCAGCAAGTGCACAAATTTGAGGAGTAAAATCAGAAGGTTTAGTATGACATTTTAACTTTGTAATTATTAATACTTTTCTTTTGCTGTTTTGTTCAGGGGACATTGACCCTGAATGTCCAAGCATGTGGATGTGTTTCTGAGAGAAAAAGTGTGTGCTTTTGGTGTGTTAGTGACCTGCTCAGGCTACACAGACCGCTCAGAGAAGCACATCCGAGGCAAGGCTGTTGTAAAACTGAGCATATAAGGTTAAGTTCATCAGACATTATCAGTAAGTTAAGACAGGGAATGGATAGCAACTCTTGATAGTGGGCAAAACACAAACCTCTTTGCTGCCTGTTTTTACGCCATTTTCAACTATTTCTAATCCTCATGGGGCCATCCTGTCTCTGACAGGAGGGCAATGGATGATAAGCCTTTAAAGGGGAAGGTGTGGGAAGGTAAGCGTTGGTGGAGAGGTGAGAGTGGAACTCTGGCATCAGGGCATAGACATGACAGTGACTATTATAACTGAGGGAAATGGACTTTAGAATAAGTTTAATTTCATTAATCTCTTAAGTATCAATATGTTAAACATAGTAGCACACAATAAGGGTTTCAAATTGGGGCTCTTAAGTCAGACCGGATTTAATCCCGACTCTCCCTCATTAAATCTTCATGCGTTTTAGTTTTCTCAGTAGTACAACAGCGCTATAATAGCAGCCGATTCAATAGAGTTGTTGCACTGAGTTTGAAATACAGATAAGGTGCTTAATGACAGATTCACTAAACATTAGCTGCTATTGTGAGATAACCACAATTTGTGCAGGGAACATTTGATCCTTTCACCAAACTTGTGATTTTAAAGCTTTAAAGAGTTTGATGATAGGTAAACAAACTCATTGCTTCTCCTTACTTATAAAGTGGAGTTCATAGCTCTTTTTCCTGTTCTTTCTGGCTGCCAGGAAGCTACAGCAAAGATTTGAATTGGACAAAAACAAGTAGTTAGACACACTGTTGTAAACTAGTGTTCGTATTTGCATTTTAAAAGAAAATAACCTGTGACCTTAGACTGCCTACAGACTGAATTTCGGAAGTCTGAGAGAGCTCCGGGAGGCTAACTTCAAATAATCTTAAGGTCTATCATCCCGGCAGCTAACTACGTCCACTTCTGGCTTCGAGGCTTCTGCTCTTGCTGGCTGGTTCCTTTGCAACTGCGCGGGGGTGGTGCCCTGGCGGATGAAGCTGCCAGTTGCTAGGAGACAGCCAGCAACAGAACATCTAGGAGGAAAAGAGCGGCTTCCCAAGCCTGGAGAAACCTCTTCATCTGTAATAGTTGTGTTTCTTGAGCAGGTAAGAGGACGCTTTTGGCAGCCCTCTCCCTAGATGGATGCTGGTTGTAAGCGTGGGTGACTCTGATGTGTCAGACCTTGCGGGGGTGCCAGTCTTGCCTAGGCACAGGGCTCTCTAGTCAGGGGATAATGCTTCTTAACTTTACTTAAAAACAAAAACCTCATAAAGCATCACACTTCTTTTTACCCTTCTCCAGTTACTCCCTCCCACTGATTTGGTTTCTTGAATCAACAGGGTCAAGATGGGAGGATTACATCACTACATCACCTGGGTGCTGATCGTGGTAACGCTAGGAGAGGAGGGTGGCCAGATATGGCCTTCTGTGGAGACCGTTTAAGTCTGCAGGGAATTCAGGGCCTTTAGGCTTTCCTCCCCAGGCACGCTGCTTTCCTCCAGCCATTGTCTCACCCACCAACAAAAGCTTCAGTAGGCCTGTCCCACAGAAGGTGAGACAGGATCTCTACCTTACCAGTAGTCCAGATGCAGCAAGCTTTCATGGCAAGAAATGAAATCATGTATTAGAGGTAAAGGGAGAGGCAGATTGTATTCAATCTTAATAGCTACCAAGTTTTTTTTCTTTATTATTATTATTTACACTTTATTCACTTTGTATCCCCCTGTAAGCCCCTCCCTCCTCCCCTCCCGATCCCACCCTCCCTACCCCTTCTTCATGCATGCCCCTCCTCAAGTCCACTGATAGGGGAGGTCCTCCTCTCCTTCCTTCTGATCTTAGTCTATCAGCTCACATCTGGAGTGGCTGCTTTGTCATCTTTTGTGGCCTGGTTAGACTGCTCTCCCCTCAGGGTGAGATGATCAAAGAGCAGGCCTATCAGATAGTGTCAAAGGCAGTCCCTCTTCCCATTACTATGTAACCCACTTGGACAATGAACTGCCATGGACTACATCTGTGCGGGGGTTCTAGGTTATCTCCATGCCTGGTACTTGGTTGGAGTATGGGTCTCTGGGAAGACCCCTGTGTTCAAATCTTCTAGTTCTGTAATAGCCAGAAGCTGGAAACAGCCCAGATGCCCCTCAACTGAAGAGTGGATGCAGAAATTGTTGTACATCTATACAATGGAGTATTCTGCAATGAAAAATAAGGAAATCATGAAATTTGCAGGTAAATGGTGAGACCTGGAAAGGATCATCCTGAGTGAGCTGTCCCAGAAGCAGAAAGACACACACGATATATGCTCACTCATATAGACTTATAGGATAAACCTAAAATCTGTCCATCTAAAGAAACTAATCAACAGAGAGGACTCTGACTAAAACGCTCAATCCCCATCCCGAAAGGCAAAGAGGATGGACATCAGAAGAAGAAGAAAGCAGGAAACAACCTAGGAACCTGCCACAGAGGGCCTCTGAAAGGCTCTGCCCTGCAGACTATCAAAGTCGCTGAGACTTTATGACCAACTGTTGGGCAGAGTGCATGGAATCTTATGTAAGAAGTGGGAAATAGTAGGTTACTGAGTTTTATTTTTAAACCAAGGACTAAAACATATTTGAATAGATGATATATAAAAATGAGGAAAAACCCAGCATTCTTGGGGATGTATACCCTTAGCACTGGGGAGCTGAGGCAGGAGGATGACAAGCTTAAAGGCAACCTGGGGCTCATAGTGAGATGCTGTGTCAAAATCTGCACCTCTGCCAAATGGAGTGAGTCTGTCTCAGTCACTGTTCTTTTGCTGAGAGGAGACAGCATGACTAAGGCAGCCCTTATAAAAGAAAACATTTAATTGGGGCTTGTTTACAGTGTCAGAGCTAGTCAGTTATCATCATGGCAGGGAGCATGGTGGCATAGGGCAAGCACTGGAGCAACAGCTGAGAGCACTTCATCCTGATCCACAGGCAAAGAGAGAGAGAGAGAGAGAGAGAGAGAGAGAGAGAGAGAGAGAGAGAGAGAGACTTCCTTCAATAAGGCCAAATCTCCAAATCCTAATCCTAACAAGGAGTTCCACTTCTGGTGACTAAGCATTCAAATATATGAGCTTATAGGGTACTGGCCTGATTTTTTAAAAAAATCTATTTTATTTGGGTTCTTATATCTACCACTGTTCTCCACCCTGATCCTTTCCAACACCACAACACCAGGTATCAGAGACAGGTTAGTGGGGTGTGGGCGCATTGAGATCTTTTTAGACTGCTTCCTGTTGATTAAGGGGCATTGTTCCTTGAGCAAGTCCAACATTCCTCTCATCAGGATATCTCCAGTTTCTTCTTATTTCTTTTCTCACCACCACTTGACAAGCCCGCGGCAGCAGCAGGAAGAACCCCCTCCCCACCCACACCACACCAGGCTCCGGTGTTTTTATACTCTCTCAGGAGTTCCCAGATTTAAACTATCTTCAGCTGGCAGAATCGTGCCCCTGCCAGAACAGGAGGCAAATAGTTTGCTGCTGTGAACAGTCTGAAGCAGTCCTGTATCCCACACCAGGGCTTAAAACAAAAACATACTCACATAACACAACTGGGGTTTTGAAGATGCTGAAACTCCCATAAACAGGGGCATTCTTACCCAAATCACGTGGTATAACAGTGAAAAATTGAATAGCAAACATCTTTCACCATGTAAAACCTCCCCTCCACCCATTCATTTTCCCGAGGTGTCAAAGTGTATGTGCTGTGTGTGTGCACATTGTTCTGTGTAAGCACTCTATGTTTCAAAATGGCTTCCTATTGGTGTTTCCTGCTCTGCCTTATTTTTTATATATTTGTGTGAGTCCAGGCAGGTATTGATGCTACAATGTGAGGCAGTGTTTCTAAGCACATTATGAAAGTTGGAAACTCAAGCAAAAAGACTATTAAATTTCACTACCAAAGAACCCAAAACTTCATCAGAATAAAAAAACCAATATAACGTTAGGTATCTTTGCAGTACAATAATAATACACAACAAAGGGATTTTTTTTTCAATAAAAAGATGAAAGGAAAAAAAGGGGGGCTTCATTATGGTGTTGAATTTTTAAGAAAATTTTATGGAATTTAATGGAGATCTGAATTTTTTTTTTACTTTTTAATTATAAGAAATTTTTTTTGTAGTGTGTTTAAACTTGTAAACAAAGATGATGTCCATTTGTGACAGACCTACCTTTTACCCTTTACTTTTATAAAATTGGAGACAGTTTAAAGGTTTGTCAGTAGAGCAAAAATAGATATGATGTGGCTTACTTAGCTCTTAATGAAGTTACTATATAATCATTGGGAAAAATGAGGTAGAGACAAATGTCTAAAAACATTAAGTATATAAGTAAACACTTAAAACTGCATCAGTTTTAAGATACATAGGAAAGTTTATATATTTAAAGATATATGGTTGCAATTATAAATTCATCATGAATAATTTGTAGAAGAACTATATTGCTTGGCACTGAGAAATAAAACTAGAGTATTAACATTAAGAGGTTTATTTTACTGTTTATTTTATCCCTTTCTGTTCTATTAGTTTAATTTTTTGCTTTTAAGCACATTCTGCTCTCATGAAACTATATCAATTTAATTAACAGTAACAAAAAAAACTTTCAAATAAGTGAAAACACTACAAACCAAAATTAACCAGGCCCAAAGTCTATACAAATCATTAGACTTCTATAGTCAGAATAGGCATCTGGAATGGGCGTTGTGGGCTTCACATCCAATTTTGAAACTACCTACCGCCAAACCTAAAATGGTCCATGACAAAAATTAGAATTACAGGATAGTTGTCTTTATATCATCTTTCATAGCTTGTATTATGAAAATTGTAATAAAGTTATAAAATTAAAAATTAATTTAAAAACCTTTCCAAACAGCAGCTGATTGTGAAATTACTGTTTAACTTTGGACTTGACCACCTGTAGCAGACAGTGGGCAAGCAAATATTAGCCTGTTCATATGGACAGAATTGCCACTCTGGTGCTGTCTGACACGAGGCGAGACAGCCAGACGCTTGGCCTTTGGTCTTCTGGACTGTGAGTTAGATAAGCCACCTTTCTTTTTAAAACATGACTCTCACCTCAGCCCCTTCTGAAGGGAGCACCCTGATGACCTATTTCACTGCCTTCTGGGAACGTGTAAGGGCCAACCTTGCAACACATCAACCCCTGGGTGACACTCACTGAGAATCCACACCAGTCCAGCGGGACTGCACGGGTGCCTGTTTGTGGCGCTCTTGACACTTCTGTGGTGGTAAACGGGAACCTGCTGTTTGTTTGGGGAGGGGTTTTCTCAGCCTTCGTGGATTTTTTTTTTTCTTCAGTAAACCAAACCTCAAGTAACGAGCTAAGCAGGGGTCATAGGCTTGTATCTGTCACACTGAGTAGTGGTATGAAAGGGCGTTCAGGCTCTGTCTGTGGCAGATCGCTCCTGTCCGCAGGAAGCTTTGACTTCAACCACTATATATTTTCTTTCAAATACACACATATATGCGCAAGCACAACACACTCGCTCATTTTCCAGTAGTGAGAGAGCTCCACTGGTGTTTTTCTCCGCAAGGTGGCTACTCAAATTGGAGGACCCAGAAAGAGCCCTCACCCCTCTCTATGGCTGCTGGGTTTCAGCCATACCAGGCAGCGCCGCAGCAATTCAGCCTACGGGCTGTGCCCATCCTGCTTTGCGGCTGCCGCCTTCTGTTGGTAGAGTCCCTTCTGTCCTGGCTATGGCTCTCCCCCAGTCCTTCTGCAGCCTGCCTCTGGCATGCGCTGGGCTGAGCACGGAGGTATTGTCATCCTGCTTCCCAAGCCCAAGCTCTTAGTTACTGTAACTTTGACTCCAATTACCTTGCAGCACTTCCTGCATTTGGCCTTCATTTGATAGGCTATTCATGTTGGGGTCAGAGGTCACTGAGTTCTCTGCTAATGCAGAGCATACTTTTCATCCAGGGTACATTGCCTGGTTGGTTGCTTGAAATATGTAGTCCTTTCTATTGTCAAAAGCATAAATACCATATCAGTTTTATAATCTGGAAACAAAACAAAAAAACAGGTCCTTTCTTAAAGAGATACGCTTCACTGAACGACAACAACAAAAGATTCTCCTCCCCTCAAATGCTCTCAAAAAATAGATTCCAAATTATATTTTAAGGTTCTCGCTTATTTTTAATTTTCTGTAATCTTTAAAATTAAAATCTCATCTGATGCCTGTCACTAGTAGGAAAATAAATAATAATAAAAAAAAGTACTGGTATTTCAGGTGTCTGAGAGCTGTGTGGGCGTGTGCTATGTGCGCCACACCAGTGGCCCCGGAACTGGACTTTCAGGCTGAGTCATCCTGTGGTCCTGGAGAACCAAACCTAAGTCCTCCACACATGCATTTAACCACAGAGCCATCTTCCCAGCCCCAGTGAAGGAACTTTACGTGCGCTGTAACTTTAATCATTTGTCTTAATCTAGGAAAATGTCGGACACCGAGGAGCATGTTGCTCCTCAGAATGCAGACGACTTGGCAGCTGACAGGGAAGCAGCTGCAGCCGTCATCAGTATTCCTCATCCTTCTGAAGAAGTGGAAGAATCAGATGAAATTTATGAGCAAGAATACGAAGCAGAGACCTTCGCCACTGAGAGCGAGACGCCAGACGTGCGGAGTGAACGAAGCATTTCAGCTGAAAAATTTGATTCCAGACACAGTGTACAGTTTGGGCCCTCTGATAGCACGAGTATGAGTATGCAATCTCTGGATCAAGATCAGCAGCACCTTGATTACCCGATCTTAGAAGAAGACTCCTTATCATTTCTGAAAAAAGTAAAAGTCGTAAAGGAGAATGTGTGGATGACGATGAAAGAAACTTCAACAACAGGTACCAGCTACAGGGGAACAGATACTTTATTGCTTTGTTTCAAAGGGTAGTTTTTTGTTTCATTTAAAATTCAGTTGAAAGGTTTAAAAGTTCAGTTAAAAGTCTGTCTCAGGGGAGGGGCATAGGAGGAGAAGAGGGAGGGAGGATGGGATTGGGAGGAGATGAAGCTGGGATACAAAGTGAATAAATTGTAATAATAATAAAAGTTTTTAAAAGTCTCTTTCTTACTCTATCTCAGTGTGTATTTCAAATAGAGTAAATAGGAATAGGTTCTGAGTACAGTTGAATATTTTGGCTTGCAGATTTGGAGTTAATTATTGCACATAGCTAGTAAGATATAGTGTATAACTAGAATACAGATCCTCCTTTGCATTTGCTATTCCCTTATATACCACGGGTTTTGTTTGTTTTTTTGTTTTTTGCTTTGTTTTGTTTTTGTCTTCCTGGTACAAACTGTATATACAGCTCAGAAAAACATTTTGGCTTTCATTGTAGGTCAGTTTTTTCATATTTTCCATTATTATTATTATAATTATTATTATTAATTATAATGTAGTTACTTTGTATCCTGACTATATCCCCTACCCCCATCTCCTCCCAGTCCCACCTTCTCTCCCTCTTCCTCCTCTATGTTCCTCCCCTAGTCCACTCATAGGGCAGGTCCTCCTCCCCTACTATCTGAACCTAGCCTATCAGGTCTCATCAGCACTGTCTGGATCCACTTTCTCTGTGGCCTAGTAAAGCTACCTTGCCCGGGGGGGGGAGGGGAACAGGGGGGTTGATCAAAAAGCAGGCAATTGAGTTCATGCTAGAGGCTGGCCCTGTTCCCTGTACTTGGGAACCCCATGGAAACTGAGCAGGGGGTCTAGGCCCTTTCCATGTATGGTCTTTGGTTGATTCATCAGTCTCTGGAGGGCCCAGATTTTTGGTCTTCTTGTGAAGCTCCTGTCCTCTCCAGGTCTTTCTATCTCCCCCTTCTTTCATAAGATTCCCTGCACTCTGCCCAAAGTTTAGCTATGAGTCTCAGCATCTGCTTCGATACCCTGCTGGGTAGAGTCTTTCAGACGTCCTCTGTGGTAGGCTCCTGTCCTGCTCCCTGTCTTTTCCCCCCGTCTGATGTCTATCCTGTTTGCCCTTCTGAAGGAGGATTAAGCATCTTCCTTCAGCTTTAATTTGACATACACAGAACAATGTGGATCTCATGTAGGTGTCACCATTACTTGATAACAGAGAGGGGGCAGCAGTGCCGTGGTAACACAGCTGCTGACTGCTCCTCTTTGCCAGTGAGTTTTGAGAATGCCCACCTGTGACAAAAAGAACAGGGAATCCAGTTTAACAGCAGCAACAGTGTCAGCAGAGAGGGGACAGAGGTGGGGAGAGAGGGAGAGAGAGGCCCACACTGTCATCCTTAGCACCGATCAGGTTCCCTTAAATCTTTTAAGGACCTCACTCAGCTTGAGCCAAAGTATAGTTTATAACTTCAACATAGACAGAAATTTCTGAGCAAGTCAAGATGCTGCAGAGTTGGAGACTTTATTAAAGATAGCTTACTACAGGACTTAAGCATGAAAGTTAGAAGAAAGAGAGACCACTCAGGGAAACCAAGCTACATGGAAAGCATGGAAGTGGAGTCCAGGAACAGAGTGCTAATTAATTGCCCTATCATTTGCCATATATACCGTTTCTTGTGGTTTTCAAGTAACACCTCAAAATATTCCTAAGAAAAATGTATTTCCTTTTCTCTCTCCCTTGATAAGTGAGGTTACTGGATGGCTTCAGAGGTGCCTTGGATGGAATTATAGTCTGATAAAGCAGAATCAGAAGCCAGTAGGATTACATAGCAGGGTTCAGTTTATGTCCTTTCTCCGCATATGGGGTGTCTAGTGTGATTCCTAGAGGACTGCAGGCGTAGAGCTGGCTGGGAGACAGGCTGTCAGCACTGTCAATTGTGCTTGAATTCTTGCTTCTCACCCAAGGAGTGGCAGCCATCTGGTTGGGGAGGGGCTTCTCTTTCTTTTCACGTCCCTGGAGCGTCCCCTGTCTCCTTACTCAACCTCATCAAGAGCCTTTATTTTTGTGAAATGTAGCTCTGGAATACACAAGTGGCACATCCGATGATCCATGCATGCTGGGCCTGCACAAGGCAAGAATGACCAGGGCAGGGCAAGAAGATAAAGTGAGCCAGTCTCACCAGATGGGGCTCAGTAGCTCTCACTTTAGTTACTCCACATAAATTGTTGGTGACATTTTGGGGATTTCGGTGATTCTGGATATTGTAACTTATACCAAACGCATCATGATAAAAACAACAACAACAACAACAACTGGCTCTTGCTACCCTCTTCTGTAGCTATAGGTTGCAGACCCTTGCTGTAGTTGATGGCAATCATTTTCTCTCTCTCTTTTTTTTTTTTACAGTAAAAGTTGTACTTATTCCTGTAGGCCAGGAAATTAAAATGCCTTTTAGAGTTGACACCCCACTTAGACTCCTCAAGGA
This sequence comes from Rhombomys opimus, assembly GCA_010120015.1. Taxonomy (NCBI): domain Eukaryota; kingdom Metazoa; phylum Chordata; class Mammalia; order Rodentia; family Muridae; genus Rhombomys; species Rhombomys opimus. The sequence goes on along the minus strand of REGO01000092.1, from coordinate 1,556,354 downwards.
CCACTTTTCACACTTGCTATGCATCCCACGGCAAACATTGCAACTGACACTTTCAGGTACGTGGGCAGGCTAATGAATTTATCAAGACTGTCCTGGTTTTCACATGTAAATTACCGAAGTTCCTTGATCTCACTATATCTTTAAAATAGCCACCACGGCTTGAATATTACAGAGGAAGGAACCTGGGTGGCTATAGGATGTTTCAGACAAAAAAAAAAAAAGTGATAATTATTGGAATAAATCCTAAAGAGGTTGGGGACTTGTAACCCCTACAAGAGTGAATGAACTCCAAATGTTAAGATTTTAGGAAAGTGTCAAGAAGTTTTGAGTGTGTGGAGGGGAAATGAGATTGAACAAAAATAGGTGATGAACAAGAACATACAGAGCACAAAAATGGTAGTTTCTGAGTTTTTCCATACATTAAGGTAATTTTCACAGTGTAAATCTTACTTACATTTTGTGGATGTTGTTGAGAATATCTGCTTAAGTTATTCAGCCTTATGTTGCAATGAGATAACTTGTTCATAACTGTGGGAGTCTACCAGGTTAGTGTAGCTGACATGTTTACATAGGACACATAGGAACAAATCCCAATGTTTTCACTAAAATCCTTTTTCTATTGACCTATAAAGATGTTACACGTAGTTTCCAGAGAACAAATTTAGTTCTAAGTCAATTTTTTTAAGGCCGGGTATGATGGCACAGCAGGTCAAGACACTTTATGCCAAACCACACAACCTGAGTTCTATCCCTGGGACCATATGGCGAAAGGAGAGAACTAACTCCTTCAAGTTGTCCTTTGACTGTCACTTCTGTGCATGACATGCACACACATACTTGCAGGCAAGCATCCATGTGCATGCGTGTACACATGCACGCACACACACACACACACACACACACCCCGAATCAGTAAGTGAATAAAAAATGCAACAAAATGTTTTAACCCCAACAAGAGTGAATGAACTCCAGACGTTAAGATACAGTGAAATAGCCAGTTAAAGGTTGATTGGGCAAACTAAGCTCAAGTTCAGAGTGATTCTCAGCAAAAACGGTAGCGATGATCACAAAGGTTGGCATGCCGAGTCCTCAGCAGGTCAGCACCTCTGCAAAATACTCTGCTTATTTTATCATCAATGTATACCCAAACCATTTGAGGGGGATGCTATTGCCAACCCTTTGGACAGTAAACTCAGGGAACCTCCATAAAGTCAATGCGCTAGGTTGTGGTGGAGCTTGAACTGCGTGCCATCAAAGAGGGCAGTTTAAACTGCGGGACCTTAACTCAAATGTGAAGGTTAAAATTTGAGGCTAGAAAAAGCTTAGAGATCCAGTAAAGGACAGCGACACAGAGTGAGCTCTGTTCTTGGTGTTTCATGACCAACCGCTCTTTATAGTTACCGTACAACCTCTGGGTAGCAAGTTTATGTCAGTACCGAACAGAGCACTGTGAGATTCTATGCCAAACAACGATCCTTCAAAACAGGTGCTTTCATGAGGACTGTAGCTCAAGCCTGATGGTCTGTGGCTATGCTAGAGAAGAACACAGAGATGAAGAAAGCTCAGCGGATGTGCATTAGCTTGCGGTGACTATTGTAATGGCTGATATAACCCAGAGGCGCAAAGTAAACGTCCTTCACAGTACTAGAGGACAGAGGCCTTACGTCTTTTTCAGTGGGGTCCAGCTAAGGTGCTTGTGGATCTGCTCTCTCTCTGGACTATCTAGTGGGAAATCCACTCCCTTGCCACTCCAGCTTCTAGAGTTGCAGTCCTGGCATTCAGTGCTTCCTTGGCCCTCATCCATCCTCAGAGACACATATTTAGGCAGATCTCACTTTGCTTCTGTTGTATTAACTTTTCCCCTAAGTCTTTTCCCCCTTCTTTAACAAGGGTACATGTGATGCAGAGCACAGCTAGGTAGTGAGGATAAGCTCTCCATTTTGCGTCCTTAATCAAATCTGCAGTCATTGTTGCTGTGTAAGTTTAGGTCTTAGGGATCAGGACAGGGGCTACTCCTGGTGTCATAATTCACTTAACCAGGAACCTACTGATATGACTAGAGCAGCTGGGGAGCAAGTTTCAGAATCCTCCCCACTGCTGGGCTTACAGATATGCGGAAAGCACATTACCAGCTGGACCAGTCTTAGCTCTTCATTGTATTTTTGCATCCCACCAACCAGAAAAGGATTAGCTACTTAGCTGAATGTAATATTAATGATTTCTACCTCCTGCTATAATGTTAGTACAGACAAGTCCACAAGTCAGGAGCTATAGTTCAAAACAATTTGATATATCTTATAGATAACTGAAAGAGAAATAAAGAGATGGAAATTTCATTTTTCTTGCTTTAATCAGTTCATATTGTATAACTTGCTGAAGCATCATGTTGTCTCATAAGAATGTCTCATAAGAATGCACACCGTGGCAGTGCAGAGCAGGAGAGAATGCATACAAGTTGAAGCAATGTAGTAGAGACATGGCGTTCATTGAATATGGCTTTGTTGGGAGAGAAAGGGAACAAGTCGGTGTTTTGCTACAGGGGAGAGTGGAATAGCTTGGAGCAGAGATCTGCTTGCTTGCTATTCCAGATTCTAGATTGACAGATTATGCTTCACTCACTTGGACATGGCCTGTGTTATCTTTTGTGTCGAGTAAACATTTAGTACATGATTCTGCTCATACTATAGGGAGGGTTTATATTCAAGTGCTTTTAGAATTTCATGGTTATTGGATATTTATATCTCCAAAGAACTGGAAGATAGCTCTGTTTATAATGCGGCATTGCTTCATAAAAGCCACTAACTATTCCCATTATGGCGTTTTTACTCTTTATTGTTTTATTTAAACCTACTTATGGGACATGGAGTGATGATGTGATACATATACCTCATGCAGAATTAATCACATAATTAACATTTCCATCTCCTTAGGCAGACTCTTACACTGTAACCCAGCCTACAAGTCACTATATAGCTTAGGTGGGACTTGAACTTGTAGGTTGATAACCCTTTTGCCTCATCCTTTCCAGGAGTAGGATTAGCCATGAGTCACCATGGTTGGCTTTATTTTTTTGTTTATCTAATCACATGCATTCTTATGAGACAACATGATGCTTCAGCAAGTTATACAATATGAACTGATTAAAGCAAGAAAAATGAAATTTCCATCTATTTATTTCTCTTTCAGTTATCTATAAGATATATCAAATTGTTTTGAACTATAGCTCCTGACTTGTGGACTTGTCTGTACTAACATTATAGCAGGAGGTAGAAATCATTAATATTACATTTAGTAATTTACTGACATGTGTACTTTACAAGCACCTTCGCGATTCTCCATTTCCTTAAAATGTGATCATCTGGTTGGTCACTGCATATAATGGTGACTATGGCTAACAACATATATTATGTGCTTGAACATTACTAAGACAGTAGTAAGCGTGCGAGTAATGGATTCGTTGGCTTGACTTGACCATTTCACAGCATGGGCATGTGTTGACTGATGCACCATTTGGCACAAATTAAACACACACAATTTTCTCCATTTAAAATAAAGAACAGGCAGAAATATCCATTTCTCTGTCATCAAAGAACTCTGACATTTTCATTTTCTTAGGCAACATTGTTGGCAACAATGATACTTTATTACGATTTGGAATTAAGCCACAAGAAGCTGCTCAGGTAGAGATATGTTCCACCCAACCTGAACAATATCCAGTCAAGAGGATAGAGGGCTTGAGTGAAGGCTCCCAGATAATAACGGTCACCGTACAGACAAGTGAGTCCTCTGATGTCTTCTAGATCAAGTACTTTAGTGTGCCCTGGTGTTGAACTTGCCTTCAGTCTTGGCTTTATCTCCTTAGGCCTTGATCACTATGAGGAGATAGCTGTTGAGATAATAAAATCTGACTTCCACAAGCCATTTCTTGGTGGCTTTAGACATAAACTAACAGGAGTAGAATTTCACAATGCTGGAACACAAACCGTACCTAAAAAGATTCCAGAAAAGCCCAATCTGTTTTGCAGGGACACCCAGGTAATGTCATTATCTTCCTGTTATGTACATTATAAAATAAGCAATCATGTACTGTATGGCCCCTCAAATATTTTAAGTTGTGCCCCAACCTGCACAGCTTTGGGGTTTACCTTGCTGTGGTGACAAGTAACGAAGAGAAGGCAGAAAAGCTGGGGACAGATGTGTCAGATGCTCTGATAGAGATGCCCCAGCAGCCCAGAAACTCGGTGCGTTTATTACACAGCACTGAAGTGGAACCTGCTGTGGAAGGAGGAGGCTTGTACAGCCGAATAAGGAGCCAGCCAGTCTCACAGGGCTGACCAGGGGAGCAGTCTGGGTTGCAGCAACTTTAGAGGAGGAAGCTGAGGAGGATATTTTCTACACACAAACCTTCCTTCTTTAACCAATGGATGTTAGGCCTTGCTCTTGCCCTGAGCCTAACCTCGGGAAGGCCCTGCTATTTCCATGGGACTGAGGCACTGGGGTCTTTGAAATGGCTGTGCTCATGTCAATAATACATACTCACTCAGGACTTCATCCACTCCCCGCATCGTAACCCATATGACAACTGAGATGATGAAAGAGAGCAATGTAAATGTGTAGAAAACTATCCACTTGCAGATGTTTATCAGAGTTTCTTTACTATAGAAATATCATGCATTGGGTGCCTAATTGAATGTTTTTATTTTAGACAGTTTTTCAGAGAAAAAAGTTGCAACAAACTACAAATACAACATCCACTCAGATGACTAAAATTGGTGTGTATGTATCAAACTTGACTGATAAGCTGCTCAAGCCATCGAGGTACTTTTCAGCAAAACAGTACCATGATATGAGGCTGCGTGCGGTAAGACAGTTCACGGGGTCAAACAGTGAAAATTACCTGCTTATGCCAATTATTCTCTGCGTATTTTTCTAAGCCATGGCATATTGGGGAAGAACAACATGAGTTTAAGTCCCCCCCCTTTTTTTTTTGAGACAGTGTTTCTCTTTTTAATAGCCTTGGCTGTCCTTGACTGTTTTTGTAGACCAGGCTGGCCTCGAACTCACAGAGATCTGCCTGCCTCTGCCTACTCTAATGCTAGGATCACAGGTGTGTGCCACTGTTGCTACTAAAGGCAACCATCCTGAATGTCCCTCCATATGAATAACCAGAAATTAAAGTTTTTTTAATTTTTATGTTTTTCTTCATTCCTTCAGGCAGGAGTGAGATGTTTCAGTCTCCCTGATCACAAGTGTCAAAGTTCTTGACAGCTTATGATTTTTGAGAACAAAGTTTCTCAGTAAGAGAAAAGTAGTCATTCAAAGAGAGGGGTTGCACTGACATCTTAAAGATACAGAGTCTTCCAAAGAAATATTGCTTTTTTGTTTTTGTTCTTGTTGTTGTTTTCTTCTTATTGTTACTCTTATTATTAGCTGACTTCATTAGTGCCATTAGCTTGCTAGCCTTTGGTTTCTTTACTTCTTTTTAAATCTTTTTTCTTTTTGAGACTACAGAATAATTACATTTCTTCTTTTCCTTTCCTCCCTCCAAACCTTCCCATATACCTCTCCATATTCTCCTTCAAACTCATGGTCTCCTTTTTCTCTATTTGTTTTACACACACACACACACACACACACACACACACACACACACATTCTCTCTCTCTCTCTCTCTCTCCCTCTCACTCACACATCATCATCATCACTCATACGTTCACGCCGTATAATGTTAGTGGTCCATATATTTTCAGGGCTGACCACTTGGCACTGGACAACCAATTAATGTCTTCTTTTCCTGGGGAAAGCCATCTCTCTTGCTACCAGCTTCCCTCAGTTTCTTATAGTTCTTTTTGTAGGGCTGAGGCCAGTTGGACTTTCCCCATCTGTATGCATGGACTACATGACCACTTCATGGCATAATAAAGGGCAAGGTTTTTTTTTTTTTAATTGTAAATATGAGAGGGAAGACAGCAGAGGTGTCTGGAAGAGATAGTAGACTGGACCTGGCCAGAATAGAATCAGGAGCAGAGCAGAGGAGACAATGGGAGAGGATGAGATATGAAGACTGAGAGAAGCCCAAGCCAGAGAGTGCCTAGCCTAAGTAGCGGGGCTCTAAGACTGGGTATCTGGGGGAGGGAAGCCCATGAGCTAGTGAAGCTCAGGGAAGGGAAGAGGCTTCGTGACCTAGTGGTGATAGGTTCTCCTCCAGTAACCATGACTTCAGCAGCACCGAGAGCCGCTAGCCAGGTTTCCAGTATCAGGCGCTGTCCCCCTCTTGTTGAGAAGGCCTTAAATCCGCTTATAGAGCTGTTTGTTACCACCAATTTTTGGGTGCCATTATTGCACCCTTAATGTTACCCTCCTATGCTTGCCATTGATGTGGATCATGGGAATCATATCTGAGTAGGAGTGTAGTTTGCTTCCCTCCTTTGGAGGTTTGTGTGATGTCTTCTGGTACCATGAAAGCTAGGGGAGAGAGAGAGGGAGAGAGAGAGAGAGAGAGAGAGAGAGAGAGAGAGAGAGAGAGAGAGAAAGAGAGAGAGTTACAGCTGGGTAAGTTACAGCTCAGGGTTCTTTGGACCCTGTTTCTGAAGTGTATAGTGTCTTCATCAATCAAGGTTTACTACCCACCTCTTGGTGTCAACCAAGGGCAAAAGCAACTAGAAAAGATCATATTGAGTAAAGTTAACTCAGACCCAGAAAGACAAATGTTGAATGTTCTCTTTCACTGGAGGCCCCTACTCCAAGTCTACAGGTGTGAGTACATAGCCTGTAGTGAAACCAAGAGAGTAAAAGGAGACTGTTGCTAGTACAGTGGGAACGAGGAGCAGTAGAGTGGGGACTAGCAGGGTACATTTGGTCCGGCCAGGGGAATGGAAAAAGGACTCTTTAGGAGAGGGAAAGAAGGGAAGTACAGAAGGAGGTAAGAGGCGGGTAAGGAGGAGCCTAAGTATAGAAATGAAGGAGGCTCCCTAGGGAAGGTAGAAGGAGGTAGTGTGGAAGGAGGGAGATGGCTGAAATAAGAATAGGAATGTCTGAAAAAGCCACAAGGAATCAGCTTCTTAACCATTTATCTAAAATACTGTAATACATGCAATTCTGTATATAAATATACACATACAGTTTTAACGAATTTTTATAAACTGAACTGATGGTGCTCCTTCTAAGAGCCAAAGACCACTGAAAATCCCCCAGTACCAGACACGAGAAGCCCTCTTTTGCGTTGTTGGCCAAGGCTGACAAAGAGACTCTTGTATGTTTATATAGCCAATTGATGTTGTCCTGGTTCCTTAGGTAAGAATGGGAAAGCTTTCGTATTCTTGTAGAAGCTTCTTTTGGAGCCTTAATGACTTTAACACGTTCAAAAGCACCTGTACTAATACATATCCTACTTTCTTACTTATTTTTAATTTCAAAATGTATTTTTCTTTTCACAGTGACATCTTTCCCTTTACTCTAAAGACATTAACTAGGTCTAGTGTAGTCTTCTTTTTCATGTAGTGTTTCATGTTAGTGAAGTGGCTCAGAAACTTTAGCTTCAGAATTTAGTGAAGAGCTTGCTGCTGTGTTGGACGCTCCGCTCCCCAGCAGCTCTGGACTAGCACCAGGAAAAGCCACACTGGCGGAAGCTTCTAGATACTCACTGATGCTGTCAGTCTGGGCTCTGTTTTGATAACTGCCTTTACAAGTGGTCCTCTCCACAAAAGAACATTGTTCCTTTGGTTCCTTGAGGGGCCTCCTCTTTTGTGGGCTCTTTAAAAATGGTCAATTATTCTTTGGTGTATTCTCAAAGGAAATTCTGATGTGGGTCAGAGGGACCAAAATGGAAAATGCCCCCCCCCCCTTTGTCCTCCAAGGTTAATTATCCTTGGGAAGCCTGGGGACATCTTCCACAGTGTCATGTAACTGTGAGGAAATTAGGTGTTCTCATCTTCAGGGAGACCAAGGAGACTCCATTGTGTAGACTGTATCTAGTTCAAGTCTTCATGGGGGAAGGTCTACACCAAGGAAAAGTTTTCTTCATCTAACCGTAAGAGACTCTAGCTTGTTTTTGATGACATACATGTATGCCTCCTTGCAATGCGTTTAGAAAATGCAACTCTGTTGTAAATATGTGTTTAAATTTGTAGCCCCTCATAAGCTAGAGACAGTTAGGATTTCTAACTGCTGTAATGTTTATGGAACTACTCTTGGGCTAAAAACTTTCTATGGCTGTTGCATATGAGAGAATGGTTAGTTAGTTATCCAAAGCCAGGCATGGAGGAAAAGCAGAAAGAAGATTTACATCAACTTTCCCTCTAGAGTCTGTGCTCTTAAGCACATAAAATAATCTTATGGTAATGTACTGCTACATTTGAAGAAGAGTGGTACATTATTCATAGCTTTTACATTACTATGCATAATGTCTCAGAAAGAATTAAGACTAGGCTGACAGTTTTGTTTTGTTGTAGACTTTGAACTGAAGCAACCATTGTTGCTGTTCTTTGTGTTCTGGTCAGCAAGCCAGTGACACCTTTTGTTTCCTCCCGACTGAAACCCAGGTGTTGGTGATACAGACCAACTACAGGCGCTGGCATGCTAAGTGCTATGTAGACAACTTAAGAAAACAAAAGCAACTAAGATTGGAGTGGGAAGAGGAGGAAGAGCTCAAGAAGGTCAGAGAAAAGGAAGACTGGATACAAATGGACTATTACCGCAGGCACAACCCTAAAACAAAAGAAGATTTTGAGCTCCTTTACAACGCTCTGGAACGTAAGTGCTGTAGGAGTTTTGCAGGATAGACAGAATAGATGGGAACAAAAGAAAGACACCATTGTTGTAGGGAATAGTCTTAGGGACCGAGGTTAGAGAAATCTATAAAATTCACACACACACGAGTATACGTATATTTATAAACATATGTATGTGTATATTTATACACATATACACAGGGATATAAGTGGTTGTCCTGGATTTCACTATGTAGACTAGCCAGGCCTTTGTGTGTGTGTGTGTGTGTGTGTGTGTGTGTGTGTGCGTGCGCGCGCGCGCGCGCGCGCGCGCGCATGCGCGTGTGCCCCACTGTGTGTACGGAGGTTGGAGGACAGTTTGCAAGGGACAGCTTCTTCTTTCTATCATGTAGGTCCCAACAGCCAAACTCAGATTGTCAGGCATGGCAGCAAATACCTTCACCCACTAAACCTCTTGCCAGTTTCAGTGGTTGAGTCTTTCTTTAAAAAATATGCTTTAAGCCCCGTGCAGTGGCTCATGCCTGTAATCCCAGCACTTAGGAAGACAGAATCAGACAGATCTCTGTGCGTTTGGGGCCAGCCTGGTCTACAAAGTGAGTCCAGAACAGCTAAGGCTACACAGAGAAACCCTGTTTAAAAAAAAAACCCAAAAAAGTTTTTAATTCAAATAGAATTTTAACACGTCCCCCACCTTTACTCCAATCCCTTCCTTCTACCCTCCCTCCAGCCCTTCCCAATCTCACCCCCACAAGTTGATAGACTGTTCTCCTTTATTCCATATGAATGCATAATATGTGAGTGCAACCCGCCGAGTCTGTTTTGTTATTTGTATGCATGTACGTTCACAGCTGACTCTGCATGGGACCACCATAGGAAGAGGCTAGTTCTCTTTCTACCAGCAGTCGCTAGTTGTCTGTAGCTTTGTCTGGAGGTCGGGCCCCGTGAAAATTTCTCCCTTTCCTGTTAATGTACCCATTGGTGCTGCAGATTGTTTATGGATCCATTTCCAGGAGAAGCTGCTTCACTGCGGACTTCCTGGTGTTCTGCCTAGTACAGCCTTTCTGCCCCCTCTTCCACGATGTTCCTTGAGCCATAGATGCAGGAGCTGATAGATGTATTTCTAGGAACTGGGCTCCCCATGGTCCTTGATGTCTGTATCGTGTCTGATTCTGGTTTTCCATGATGGTCCCCATTTTCGGTAAAGAGAAAGGTGGGCATAGTAGCTTGGCTGTTTTTGTGGTTACTCTCTATTATATAAAGATCAATTCTTTTAAATTTTAATAAATTTATTTATTCACTTTACATCCCGATCAAAGCCCCCTCTCTCCTCTCCTCCTTGTCTCACTCACCCTCCCTCTTCCCCTCTCCCCTCGTTCCTCAGCTAAGGGGATCCCTCACACCCACCCCAGCTCAGTAAGTCAAATCAGGACTGAGAGCATCCTCTTCCCCTATAGCCGAGGTGGGGGGCAGCCGCGCCAGGGGGAAGTGAGCAGAGAGCAGGAAACAGAGTCCATGACAGAGACAGACCCCATCTTCTTTCTGGAGGACCGATATGAGCTGTGCATCTGCTGCATCTTTGTAGGGAGCCTTGGTCCAGGCCATTCATGATTCTTGGTTGGTGCTTCAGCCCTCTGGGCTCTGGTTAGTTGGTTCTGTTGGTCTTCTTGTGGAGCTCCTCCTGGCACCTCCGGGTCCTTCTAACCTTCCTCCCACTTTTCCACAAGACTCCCCACACTTCTCCCAATTTTTGGCTGTGGGTTTCAGCATCTGTATCAATTAGCTGCTGGGTGGAGACTCTCAGAGGACAGCTCCTGTCTTGTTCTCTCTTCAGCCACTTCTGATGTCTATTCTATTTCTCCTGAGTGAGATTTAAGCATCCTCCCTTAGGTCCTCCTCATTGATTACTTTCTTTGGGTCCGTGAATTGTAGTGTGTCTATCCTATACTATATGATTAAAATCCGCTCATAAGTGAATATATACCATGTGTATATTTCTGGGTCTGAGTTACTGCACTCACGATGACCTTTGCTAGTTCCATCCATTTGCCTGACATTTTCATGATTTCCTTGTTTTTAATAGCCAAGTAGTATTCCATTGTGTAAATGTGCCACAATCTCTGCATCCATTCCTCCTTTGAGGGACATCTAGGTTGTTTCCAGATTCTGGCTATTATGAATAAAGCTGCTACGAACATGGTTGGGCAAAGTCCTCATTGAATGGTGGAGGATATTTCGGGTATGTGCCCAGGAGTGGTATCGCTGGGTCTAGAACTATTCCCAATTTTCTGAGGAAGCGCTGGATTCATTTCCAAAGGATCGATTCTTGATTTGATGGTTCAATAGAGAGAATTGTTAGCTATGTTTTTTTTTAAAAAAAATCTAATGTTCTGTTATAGCAGGAATCTATGAGAATGATGTTCCAAATCATATATGAATTAGCTAAAGATGCCAGCATTATTTTGTCCTGTTGATGGACAATTGTGAAAAAATACCAGAAAACGCCAAATTCTGCCCTTTCTGCTTGTTAATGGTGTTAAGTTGAACCTCAGTTTTCCAAACTCTGAACAGAATACAACAGTTTTAGTTAAACCTTATTCAATAACCCGAAAAACACAAATATAACATTTAGAGGAAATGTCCTGTCCTGTAGTGACTAATTATGAGGAATTGTATGGAGAAAATGAAAACAAATAGAAATTTCTTCCATAGAAAACTCATGTTTGTTTCTCCATCTTAGAATCATTAATTTAAACGTTTAGAGTAATTATAAATTTTTTGAGGGGCTTACTTAACATCTGTTTACATGATCAGTGTTTTATGCCAAGTTATACAAGTTTTTCATTCCATTTTTCTAGCTGTGCCTTGTAACTGCTGCCCTCTTGTGGTGCACAGAGACAGTTGCTTGCTTTGAACTGCAATTCATAAATCAAGTTTTTTTTTTTTTATTAGTTACACTTTATTCACTTTGTATCCCCCATAAACCCCTCCTCCCTCCCCTCCTAATCCTACCTTCCCTCCTCCTTCTCCATGCATGCCCCGCCCCAAGTCCACTGTTGGGGGAGGTCCCCCTCTCCTTCCTTCTGATCTTAGTCTATCAGGTCTCATCAGGAGTGGCTGCATTGTCATCTTCTGTGGCCTGGTAAGGCTGCTCCCCCCCTCAGGGGGAGGTGATCAAAGAGCAGGCCAATCAGTTCATGTCAGAGGCAGTCCCTCTTCCCATTACTATGGAACCCACTTGGACACTAAACTGCCATGGGCTACATCTGTGCAGGGGTTCTAGGTTATCTCCATGCCTGGTACTTGGTTGGAGTATGAGTCTCTGGGAAGACCCCTGTGTTCAAATTTTCTGGTTCTGTTGTTCTCCTTGTGGAGCTCCTGTCCTCTCCAGATCTTACTATTTCCCACTTCTTTCATAAGATTCCATGCACTCTGCCTAACAGTTGGCCATAAGTCTCAGCATCTGCTTCGATAGTCTGCAGGGCAGAGCCATTCAGAGGCCCTCTGTGGCAGGTTCCTAGGTTGTTTCCTGTTTTCTTCTTCTTCTGATGTCATGCTCTTTGCCTTTCGGGATGGGGATTGAGCATTAGTCAGAGTCCTCCCTCTTGATTAGTTTCTTTAGACATACAAATTTTAGTAGGTTTATCCTATTTTATATGTCTATATGGGTGAGTACCGTGTGTGTCTTTCTGTTTCTGGGACAGCTCACTCAGGATGATCCTTTCCAGTTCACACCATTTACCTGCAAATTTCATGATTTCCTTGTTTTTCATTGCTGAGTAATATTGCATTGTGTAGATGTACCACAATTTCTGTATCCATTCTAGGGGCATCTGGGTTATTTCCAGCTTCTAGCTATTTAAAAGTTTTCTTTTTAAATGCAATCTTTCCTCAGTAAGAAAAGCAAGATGTTATCTATTTAAGAAGATGAACAGGATCAACTAATATACAGCAGCAGGATCATCCCCAGCTGACACTTGATGTCTGTGACCTTCCTTCTATGGCAGTGTGATAGGGCTGAATTTCTGTGAATGCCAACAGCTAAAAAACATTGGTTTGAGTACCCGAATTCTTTTTTTTTCAACATAATAGTTTTATTGATTATTTTACATATTGAGCCCAATTACACTCTCTTCCTAGTCCTCTCAGGTCTGCTCCCCTAACCTTTGTGACTCCTCTTCTCCAAAGAAGAAAGAAAGAAAGAAAGAAAGAAAGAAAGAAAGAAAGAAAGAAAGAAAGAAAGAAAGAAAGAGAACAACAACCAAAAACATAAGTCCAATTTTTATTGCCTGTATACTTGCTGGAGCATGGTCAAACTCCCAGCAGCCAGCCCCTAGGACACATATTTTAAGGAGACTCCAGAATGCAGACTTGTCTTGCTTGTTTTCAATTTGTATAGAAGTAGAATTATTCAGAATAAAATTTTTATGCCTGTCTTTTATAGTGCAAGTTCTGTCTATGTTGTCATAAGCAGTTCAGTTTTCATCATTTCCATAGAGTATGCCATTGCAGGAAAGAGTCACAACTATTTCATCCATTTTACTGTGGATTTGTACCCAGGCTCTGCTTTCTAACACATATGTAATGGCCTTTGCTGAAGAAGACGAGCGTGTGTTTCTCTAGGGTGTAAGACCCAGGAGTGGAGATTCTAGTTCATAAGACACGCGCTTTAGTGAGCTGACAGACTGCCTTTCAAAGAACATACCAGTTTGTGCTTTTCCAGAAAAAGTATAGGCTTTCCACCGCCTATCTAATTCCACCGCCGATCTAATCTCAGGCACATCTGTCGTCAGCTTCTCCTCCTCCCCCTCCTCTTCCTTCGCGCTGTTTCCGGAGGATGTCCATCAGTATCACCGAGATTCCTTTCTGGCTGAGAGCCCAAGAGGTTGGATAGCAGGATATCAGAGTCAGTGTAAGACATTCTGGCCCCCTTGTAAGGACTTTATAGGAGAAATAAATTAAGAACTAATCCTTGGCCCATGGACCACTCAGTAAGATCAAAGAAATTAAAAAAGAAGGAAAGATGTGAGGAGGCTAGTAAAAGTGTTTTGTTTTTTGTTTTTTCTTAAAGTTAGCCATTACTTTGAAGTAGTTTCCAAGAGGCTTGTGAGAAATATTTCAAAGGAGTCCTCCTGGGGAGTCTTTGAAATATGTTCCTTTAGTTTGCGGAACACAGAGGCCTTGGTGGTGACTTTCCCCCAAGTGTCTGACTGCAGCCCAGGGTTGCTAGAGATCTGGAAGAGAACCCTGCGATGTCTATCGCTCCCAGGATATTCTGAGTAGAAAAGCACAGTTGTCTATCAAACTCCACAGGAGGGAGTGAGTGAACAAGCCAAGGTTCTCCCCTGTCATGTTCAATGGGTCACCTGGAGAAACAATGGGATTTTTGTCGGGAAGAGGCTCCAGGTGAATGGTTGACACCCTCATCACAGCTACCTGCAGTTTAGGCATCTCTCTGGGCCTGGAGACTTGGAGAATGGGGAGGTTTAGGTTAAGTGTCCCAGGCTAGAAAGCATGAGTCACCTGTCAGGTTGGAAGAAGAGGGACTCGAGTCAGCTCAGTAAGAACACACCTTCTCCCCTTTCTAAACAGTTGGCAAGAGAAACATGAAGATGAGAGGCTGGGCGAGCGAGGTTTCAGAGGCATCTATCCTTTCCCCAAACCTCCTCCGTTGGTTCTGGCTTTACACCTTTGACTTGTGTTGTGTAGCCGTTTCCTTTGGATCAAGGCAGTACTGCTACTGCAGAGGGAGGGCTCCTGAAGCTCAAGGAGATCATCAGGAACTTGCTACACTTCTGCAGCGCCTCCCTGAGGCGCTTTGTTAGAGTGTGATACAATCACGTGACAATCGCTGGGGCAGGCGAGCTCAGACCATCTTCCCATCTGCGCAGGGAACTCCAGTTCCTGGGAGCTGTCACTCAGGGTGGCTGGACTCTGGTGATCCAGGTCAAGTCACCCACACTGTAGGTAACCCTAAAAACTAGTTGTTCCCCTAGACTGTACTTGAAGGAAAGATTGTCTTTGGTTTGTCGTTGTCTCTCTATGAATAAGCATTTTTGTGAGTCTACTCAGGAAAAGTCATAACAGCTTGTCTTCCATTCTCCTGGCACCGTCTTTGCTGGAGCAAACATTTTCATCTTTGATAAAGTTCAGTTTATCAATTTGTTTTCATATAGATCATGCACTTAGTGTTATATCTAAACATTTTCCAAACTCAGGGTCACATAGCTTTCCCCTTAAAACTATTTTATAGTTTCATGTGTTACATTTAGATTTATAATTTAATATGAAAAAATATATGAAATACGAGATGTAAGTTGAAGTTAATTTTAAATGGTTTTGAGCATCCAATTATTCTCTTTCCATTTGATGAAAATACAGCCTTGTTGCCATTGATTTGTTCCCATATTTTCTTCAATGTCCTACTCTTTGCAGGCGTCTAAGGCAAAGTACCGTAGGTTGTGTAGCTTATAAACGACACACATTTGAGGGTGCATTGCTTGCGTAGGCCTGTTTCACAAGGACTTGGTCTAATTGTTGAGCAGTTCACTAGTTCACTGCCAGAACCTAGTCTCTTCCTGGAAGCCCAAGCTATGATCATTGCCTCGAGGATGAAAGTTCACACGTGAATTTTGGGGCACACACACATCCAGACCACAGCAGTAATGAGTCACTTGACTGTATGTGTGTAGATGAATTTCTTGCTGACCCCTCTGATTTGTCTCTGCCTCTCTCTTTCGCCAGCACTACAATGTGCTGACTCTGTGTGTTTGTAGTCAGTGTTAAAGCTGAATAATACAATTCTTCCATTGTTCTTCCGACTACTTTGGTTCTGGTCTTTACACTAAGGTTTCACAATTAGCTTTATTCCACTAAAAAACCTTTGCTGAGAGTTTGACTGGAGTTGTGTTTAATCTGTAGCTAGGCCGGGATAACCAACATCTTAACAATACTGAACCTGTAGACACTATATGTCTTTCCATTCGTTTCAATATTTTTTGATTCCTTTCATCAGTGTCTTGCCTTTTAACATATAAATCCTTCACATATTTTACTTTTTCTTGACACCCAATTGTTTTGGTATTATTTAAAGAAACTCCAGGAGTGAGGATGTAGTTTTGTGGTAGAGTGCTTGCCTGGCTTAAACTCCCAGCACTGGAGAAAGAAACTTTAAATAAAACATCAGATGTTTGTTTTTGCTACATAGCTACAAAACTGACCTCTACACATTAATCTGATATCATCAAACTTTGCTAAACTCACTTGCTGATTCATCTGGAGTGCTTTCTTACTTTTCAAACAGACAGTTAGAAATGGTGCTAACTGTGAATAGAGGCAGTTTTTTCTCTTTGGAAGTTTGAGTGGGAAAGTTTTCCTGGATGAACTAGTTAAGACTTCCAGTATGAATGAGAATGACCAGAGCCTATTTTCCTCTACTTCCTAATCTAAAACTGCTTTACCTGTTTATTTGTGTGTGTGAAAATCATTTTGTTTCTACACAATTTTGCTTTTAGCTTTTTTTTTACTTAACTGAATAACTTTTTCTCCATTGCCTTGCTGTTTTCATCCTTATCAGAAATCAGAAATCAGTTAACTGCCTACTTGGGGGTCTTTCTAGAAATATCTAGAACCTTGATCCTGTTCCATTGACTTATTTGTTAGTCTTTACACTAATATCACATTGTCTTGATTACTATAATTTTTGAATCTTGGAACAAGGGACTATTAGTCCTCTTGAGTTTTGTTTTTGTTTTATCAAAGCAGGTTTGTCTATTTCAAGTCATTTGTTTTTCCATTTTGGGGGAGTATTGAGCGATTTTTTAAAAATATTTTTTTAGTATTATCATTTATTACAATTTATTCAGTTTGTATCCTGGCTGTGTCCCCCTCCCTCATCCCCTCCCAACTCCACCTTCCCTCCCTGTTTTCCTCCCATGCCCCTCTCCAAGTCCACTGATAGGGGAGGTCCTCCTCCCCTTCCATCTGACCCTAGCCTATCAGGTCTCATCAGGACTGGTTGCATTGTCTTCCTCTGTGGCCTGGCAAGGCTGCACCACCGTCCCCCAGAGGGTGATCAGAAAGCCTGTCACCCAGAGTTCATGCCAGAGACAGCCCCTGTTCTCTGTACTAGAGAACCCACTTGGAGACTGAGTCTATGGGCTACGTCTGAGCCGGTTTTAGGTAGAACATATTTGTAAATTTTTGCAAGAGTCTGCTAGGTGTTTGAATTTAGAGACCATTCTCTTTTCTACACCAATTAACCAATGGATGCTAGAGAGAATACAACGTTTTATACTGAGCGCTGTCAGTTTGCATAATTTAAGTAACTCTTTTATTTTATATATATTTATGACTATATTGGCATAATATCTACAATGTCTGTATTCCTATTTGTAGGATATGTAATAATATCACCCTAAACTCCTAATACCAGAAATTATGTCTTTATCTTTTTTCTTGATAATTGGACTATGGATTTACAAATTTTATTTCTCTTTTATTGATTTCTTTATCTTATATATATTTCTTTTGTTTTTATTATTGTTTGTTGCATCTTTTATTACCATTTCCTCTGTTCTGCTTGCTTTTGGTTCAATTTACTGATCTTTTTCTCGTAGTATGGCGAAGTAAAGACCAGTGTTCTGAGACCTGGATTCATTTCTGATATTGGAGTTTGATGGTATAAATGCCCTCCACTACTGCTGCATTAACTATATCCCAAATTTATGATATATTGAGTTTGATTTTCTTATTTTCAAAATGCTTTCTGGTTATAATCTGTCTTTATAATCTGTCTTTGACCTACAGATTATTTAGAAGTAGGTCATTTAATAAAATAAAGATTTTTCATAGGTATTTGTTTCTGATTTCTTATTTTATTTTGGAATATACTTCTACATGATGAGTCCTTCTAAGTTTATCAAGGCTTGTTTTAGTAATAAAATACAAGTCATCTTGGAAAACATGCTGTCGTATTTGACAAGAATTTGTATTCTGTTATAGTTGGAAGGGATGGTTGGTAAATAGCATTTATATCAGTTTGGTTTAGACTGTTCTGCTTCCTAATTTCCCACTTATGTAATACTTCTCCCACTTTATAATACTGGGAGAAAGGTATTGCAGTCCCAGTTTTTGTTATGGTTTCTTTACTTCTCTTTGCAGTTCAATTAGATATTGCTTGATTGAACTTCTCTTGCTAGATGCAGAAGTAATTTTTTATCATTATGAATTTTTATTATTGATGTAACATTCTTAGCTATGACAAATTTGGAGTGATATCAATATATTCCTTTTATCCCCTCTTTTTCTCTTTCCTTTTTCTTCTTCCCTTCTTCCTCTCTCCTTCCATCTCTCTTCCCTCTTGCCCCTCTCTCTTTATTCCTGCTTTCTTCTATCCATAAAAAGTCCAGCTTTGTAACCCAGGCTACCCCAGAACTTGAAATCTTCCTGCCCCTCGAGATTTCAAGTGTCTGTATCTATGCCTAGCCCCAGCTTTCTTTAGGGCACTGTTAGCATTTTGTGACTTTTTGATCATGTGTCTTTATGTTCAAGATACATACTTTGCTATTATCCTTAAAACCTAATCAGATGACCTGTACTTTTTTCATTGGAATGTTTAAATAATAATTTACATTTAATGTGATTATTGAGACAATCGCATACACATATGTATTTGTTCTTGGTTTAAAAGATCCATTTAATTTAGATGTTTACCTGTTTACTGTTATTTGTTTAAATTTGCTCACCTTTATCTACTACTTTTATCTTTTTCTCTTTATAGCTTCTAATTTTGACAGTCTTGTCAGGTGTATGTTGTCCCTTTTCAGGCCATTTGGCCTTCCAATTTATGATGAGCATTTTAAATTATGGATGTACGCAAACTGCCATGGAGACAAGCTCTTGCAGCTTCTGAAATTTCTTTCTTAGAGATTACAAGTTCAAATAAGATGTTTCAGAGTGAATACGGAATATATTTTCTTTTAATTTTTGTTTATTCCTTTTACATCCCAGTCATAACCCGTTCCTCCTCTCCTCCTGCTCTGACCCTCCCTTCCCCTTTCCCTATCCCCCCTCTCCTACTCCTCAGAGAAGGGGAGCACCCCCTACCCATCTATTCCAGCATATCAAGTTGCATCAGGACTGAACTCATCCTCTTCCCCTGTGGCCTGGATAGGTAGCCCCTGCAGGGGAAAGTGATCCAGAAGCAGGCAACAGAGTCCTGTCAGAATCAGGCCCCGGTCCCTTACTAGTTGTCACATACGAGGACTGAGCTGCCCATCAGCCACATCTGTTGTGTAGGGAGCCTAGGTAGAGTTCATGCGTGGTCCTTGGTTGGTGCTTCAGTTTGCACAGGTGCCCCTGGGCCCTGGTTAGATGGCTCTGTTGGTCTTGTGGAGCCTCTGTATCTTCTAGGTCCTTCTATCCTTCCCCCCAATATTCTACAAGGCTCCCTGCGCTCCATCCAATGATTGGCTGTGGGTCTCTGCATCTGTTTCCATCAACTGCTGGGCGGAGCAACTCAGGGATATCTATGTTAGGCTCCTCCCCGCAAGTATAGAAGAGCATCGTTAATCGTGTCAGAGGTTGGCTGTCTCCCCTGGGGTGAGTCTCAGGTTGGGCCAGGCATTGGTTGGACAGTCCCTCAACCTCTGCTCTGTTTTTGTCCCTGTACATCTCGTAGGCAGGGTTAATTTCGGGTCAAAGTTTTTGTGGGTGAGTTGGCGTTCCCCTCCCTCCACTAGGAGTCCGCTCTATGTAGAACGTTGCCTCTTCAGCCTCCATGATTGCTATTAACTGGAGTCTCAGCTAGAGTCACCCTCATATCCTCCCAGGAGCCTCCCCTGTTGTAGGTCTCCAGCTTGCCACAGAGAAGTCCCTGCCCAAGGTTTCTCTTCTCTCTGCGGGCCCTCTGTCTTCCTGCCTACCCGCCTCCTTTCAGGTCTGACATTGGCCCGCATTTATCTCTCTGCTCCTTCTCTTACTCTGTTCCCTCTCTTCAGCCACTTCTGCTGTCTGTTCTCTTTCTTCTTCTGAGTGGAAGTTGGGCATCCTCCCTGGGGTCTCCCTTGCTACTTATCTCTTCTGGGTCTGTGAATTGTATGATTAACCTGTACTATATGGCTAAAATTTACTTATAAGTGAATATATACCATGTGTGTTTTTCTGGGTCTGGGTTACCTCACTCAGGATGATCTTTTCTAGTTCCATCCATTTCCCTGAAAATTTAATGATTTTCTTTGTTTTAATAGCTGAGTAGTATTCCATTGTGTAAATGTTCCACAATTTTTTTAATGTATAGTTTTATTTTATTTTATTTTTTTATTAATTACACTTTATTCACTTTGAATCCCCCATAAGCCCCTCCCCCTCCCCTCCTGGTCCCACCCTCCCTTCCCCTTCTTCACGAATGCTCCTCCCAAAGTCCACTGATAGGGGAGGTCCTCCTCTCCTTCCTTCTGATCTTAGTCTATTAGATCACATCAGGAGGGGCTGCATTATCATCTTCTGTGGCCTGGTAAGACTGCTCCCCCCCTCAGGGGGAGGTGATCAAAGAGCAGACCAATCAGATTATGTCAGAGACAGTCCCTCTTCCCATTACTATGGAACCCACTTGGACACTACACTGCCATGGGCTACATCTGTGCAGGATTCTAGGTTATCTCCATGCCTGGTACTTGGTTGGAGTATGAGTCTCTGGGAAGACCACTGTGTTCAAATTTTCTGGTTCTGTTGCTTTCCTTGTGGGGTTCCTGTCCTCTCCAGCTCTTACAATTTCTCACTTCTTACATAAGATTCCATGCACTCTGCCCAACAGTTGGCCATAAGTCTCAGCATCTGCTTTGATAGTCTGCAGGGCAGAGCCTTTCAGAGGCCCTCTGAGGCAGGTTCCTAGGTTGTTTCCTGTTTTCTTCTTCTTCTGATGTCCATCCTCTTTGCCTTTTGGGATGGGGATTGAGCACTTTAGTCAGGGTCCTCTTTCTTGATTAGTTTCTTTAGTTGTACAGATTTTAGTAGGTTTATCCTATGTTATATGCCTATATGAGTGAGTATATACCATGTGTGTCTTTCTGTTTCTGGGACAGCTCACTCAGGATGATCCTTTCCAGGTCCCACCATTTACCTGCAAATTTCATGATTTCCTCATTTTTATTTTTTTATTATTTATTTATTTATTTATTTATTTTTTGTTTGAGGGACATCTAGGTTGTTTACAGATTCTGACTATTACAAATTATATTGCTATGAACATAGCTGAGCAAATGTCCTTGTTGTATGGTAGAGCATCTTTTGAATATATGCCCAGGAGTTGTATAGCTGGGTCTTGAGGCAGAACTATTTCCAGTTTTCTGAGAAAGCACCAGATTGATGTCCAAATTATAAGTTTGCACTCCCACTAGCAATGGAGGAGTGGGTTTCCCTTTCTCCACATCCTTACCAACATGTGCTATCACTAGTGTTTTTGGTCTTAGCCATTTCGATGGATATAAGATAGAATCACAGAGTTGCTTTGATTTGAATTTCCCTGATGACTAAAGATGCTGAGCATTTCTTTAAGTGCTTCTCAGCCATTTGATATTTCTCTGTTGAGAATTATCTGTTTAACTCTGTACTCCATTTTTTAAAATTAGATTATTCGGGAATATGGAATATTGACAGAAGTCCTAACTTATGTATAAGTTTAAGGGACAAATTAGCTTTATTATTTCCAATTAACCAATTTCTTTTTATATGTTTTGCTCCAATGGCTTCCTTATTGGCTGAAATTGTATTCCCCCAAATTCTTATGTTGACCTCTGAATTCTTTGTATCTCAAGTGTGGTTGTATCTGGTGATGTGGCTTTTTTTTTTAAGAGCTAATAAAGAAAAAAATAGGTGTCCCTATAAAAATATTTGATTAGTATAGAGGAGCATTAGGAGAAAATGGCCACCAGAAGAGAGGCCCCAGGAACAAACAACTTAATTGTCAGGAAATGGGATTTTGTTGCTACTCATGAAGCTCCGTGTGTACTTAGTTGTGGCAGCCCCAGAAAACCAGCACAGGATCTCAGTGTTCTGACTGTTTGGTTAGTATCTCCAGGGAGCATACATCAGACGGATAGGGAGGACTCGCTCCTGACTTCCACCATTCCACCTTGGAATATTCTGGATGTCTTTGCCCTGTGACTTCCCATTCCTCTTTGGTGGTTGGGACATTGTACTGATGTGTTTTACCATCTAATGGAGAAGTGTTTTTTTTTTTTTTAAATTAAAATTAAGATTCAGCATTTTCATTTCTAATTATCTCTATAGGTTACTTTCTTTGCAAATGTCATAGTAACAAGCTAACGGCTTTAAGTAATAAGAAACCGCTGTATGGATGAATGTGTGAATGAATATACATGCTTGTTTTTGGATTCCAACAAATCTTAAGTGTTGATATAGAAGAGTGTCCCACATCTGTCTGAATGCCTTATATTCTCAGTTATCGTTCTACAAGAAAACGATTTCCCTTGATTTATTAGCTGACTTTTGGTATATGGGGTCTGTCAGATTTCTTAACGTTATTCTGGTTGGTAAAGCTACTTTTAAACAACAAGCTCATCAATCATAGGTCCCCTGGACTTTCATCATATAACTTAGTTCTCAAATTCATAATCCTTTTGCTGAAGATAATGTAGCTTTTACCTTTCAAGATCCCCTTGCTGGCTAGATCAAGCTATTTAGGGTTTGAACAATATATCCTTGATAAAGAACAGAATGTATTCTTACAAAGAGCAGGACTAGCAGTCCTTGACATGACTTGGGTGGTTTTAACTTGAAATATGAGAGGACAAAGAGGTATCCTGATAAAATTACAAAACAACATGTCATAAAAGGCAGTGGGTGTAAATGGATGACCAGAACTACACTCAGGGTTTAGATGTTTATTTTATATTACCTCATGACTATTAAAGTAAATCCCAAGTTTTAATAGAAAGCAAACACTCTCTAAGTATATAAGTGAAACATATTTTGGAATATTCCTGCAACCTTGAAAGAAGTAGACATGGCTGCAACACAACATGAGAAGAATACATAATGCTTGGATTATGTCTATAGAATGAGATATAGACTCTTACACAAAGAAGCATATATTCAAATGAAGTCTTAAAACCCAGTGGGGGAAAATGCTAAACACTGAATGATGATAAATGGAAAGAAAAGCAGAAACTCTGTCCTTTTGAATTTTTTTAAACCACTATCCAATTAGAAAGAGGCTAGAAAATGTGTTGATTCCTTAAAGAAGAAAGGGGACAGTTTATTTTCAATTTATTCACCCAAATCTTCATTATATCTCCTGGGAGATCTCCACGCTATTGGCACATCAAGTTCCTTTCTTATCTCTATTGCTGCTTCACATATCTGTTTCCTCTTCATGCTTTTTGTCACTTGAGTCAGGAGCGCGTGTGGCAGGTTGCGCAGAAGGCTCTATCTTGACAGAAGTTTGGCAGTTTATTTTGAGTGATAGGAAACAGAAAAAGGTTGACCAAGATGTGAGAGGAAATTATGTCATACAATGTACAATTTAGAAATGAAAGTGTTTATGTCTCAAGAAGGGAAAATGTAAAAGAGACATGACACTACCTTCAGCCGCCCAAAGGGATGGCATGTAGCTCATGAAATTGGTTCTGCAGCAGACAAATTATTCCTGTCCAAGCCCCTGAGAGGAGAATGCGTGATCAAATGTAGGACTGAGCAATTTAATTTCTAAGGTCATTTCCTATCTTATGCTTCTGCCAGTGTAAGCCTGACATTTTTGAAATGTGAAATGAAAAAGAATATTCCTCCTCAAATTTAGTTTGCATAAGGATTTGAACAGAACCTTTACCTAAAACATATCTGCGCCTAGAAATTTTGATTTAAGTTTGAGGTTTGATGTAGAAATTCATAAATGATGATATAGGTCGATATTTAGATATGATGAGTTCACTAAATTATTGCTCTTTGGAATTTTATGACATATCTTGGGATATATTCATGCAGCCTCATCTTGATTTATAGTGACCCGTGCTTTAAAATACCTTAGAGCTTATCACAGCATAATGCATTGGTTTGACTAGAGTAAATGCTCTATAAAGTTTACTCCTTAAAATTGGTGATGTGATTCAGGGTTCTGTGAGAAATAGACAGGGATGCAATAAATGTGATCAGTGATGTAAACTGTTCTGTATAGAGCTACTATTCTGGGTCCTCAGAGACGCATGTGCAAAGATTGCATAGGAAGGGATGAAGAACGGGGAGAAAGAGCAGAGGACGTCAGAGGACAGTGTCCAACTTGTACACGATGGAAAAGTAACTGAAAGAGGCTGCGGGAGGAACCCTAACACCCTTGAGTTAAGATTGTGACAAAACTCTTTTGCGTGTTGGTGGTCAGGGATCTGAATTTGATTCCCAGCAATCACATAATGTAGCTTACAGCCAGCGGTAGCTCTGGCTCCAAAGAGATCTCACACACCTGGCCTCCCAGGCATCTTTACTCATGTGCACACCCACACAGTCACAATTAAAAGTAAAAACAAATCTCTCCCTCTCTCTTTTAAAAGCAGTGGATTTTGACAACTCAAGAGCTTTTCATATCATTCCTTTAGTTTGGCGGCAAGAAGAAATTGCACAAATTGACCAGTATTTGAGTCAAGCTGAAAGGAAGGCTGCTCTGTGCGAACTTTTGGAGAAGGAGACGCAGATAATTGCCTCCATTGGGAGGCACAGGCACGCTGCTGATATGGAACGCCAGGAAACAGCTCTGCATGCTTTTCTGGATAAGGTTAGTGACTTTATTTTAGCACAAATGTGCTCTGAGATTGACAATGTGGATAATAAACTAGAGACCGTTACCATAAGGACTTCCATAATATTTTAACATTTTGATATTTCTTTAAATACGATATATTTACTCTTTTCATACAGCTGATGCCTCGAACTGTACCCTCACATGAAGACTGACAGAGAACATGAGATTCTCATGCTCCTGACTAAGGAGATTTTTTCCATGGGGGAAAAGTTGGAATTATTATTTGAATTTGGAGTTTCACACTCTGATATTGTGCAAAGCAGTAAAGCCCAGAACGTCTGGGGAGTTAGCTGGAGATCCTCATTTATCCTTTGGCTCACCTCAGCCCTAGTCCATTTGGCGTTTCTGACCAATGGATGTGCAGTCATTGGAATGCAAGAAAACATAAAATTAAGAGGAAATCTAAAGTAATTACCCTTTTGTGGTCAAGCTTCCTGTTTGATATTGAAAGCCTGTTTCCATAGGAACAAGTTTCCTGTCATAAACTGTTCTTTCCAGACAGTGAAGGGCTAATTCATCCAGAAGAAGGAAAGGATCGCTGTGCGCGTCACTTGCTCATAGTGATTCTACCTGTGTGGCTCTTGTTATTTTAGTACCTGTTTTTAAAACTGCATTTAAAAAACATTACTTTAAAAGCCCTTCTGTCATCTCATGTGTGTATTCCTCTACTTGGTTTCAGGTTGTAATTGGCTTTCATGTTAGTTCTGGTTTCATTCTAGATCCTTGGGAACTTGCAGACTGTGCATCCAATTGCTCCTGTTTTCTGCCCTTCACAGATCCCAGGAGTGCACCTCAGTGATGTGGTGACTCTAAGCCACATCACCTCCCTCCCTTTGTCAGTCTCACCTCCACGTGAGCCCCTAACTCATCTACTCACTTGCTGTAGATGGGCTGTTCGCAACAGAAACGATTAAAGGGTTGACGCGTAGGAGAGTTGAGAACTATTGCTCTCGACAGAAACACGAATGTTGTTGCTGACTTCTGACAACCTTTCTTTTGCTCTTGACTTATTCTCCCTTAATTGCGTGTACGTTCATTTTCAAACCTGCTCTCTTTGACTGGAGGGAAAATGGCTCTGTTCTGCATCTTGATGATGTTGCCTGTGTCAAATAGGCCATGCAGGCAAAGACATGAACTGCTGATATCTGAGTCTGATTGGAATGCTTTGTAAGCCTGCCGATACCAGGAAGATGGGAGGCCATAGCCTCTCCTTTCCTTTCCCTCCCTATTTTCCCAGGGAAATCACTATGAGGTAGGGTTGACTTTCTTGTCTCGTGTATGTTATAAGGAATGCTCATTTAAATGAATCTGAATAGCCTTCTTGTCTGGGCTATTTTGTTTCCATATGAGGCTATTATCTCCAGTCTAAGTTCTCAGCACTCCGTTCCATCATCTAGTTGACTGCTGGGAAGATCTCACTGGGCACATGTGGATCTTGTCCTTCTGTACATTTTTGCAGGAGCAATGGTTTTACTCACTTCTTTTTAATGGATTTTAACGCACCTGTTTGCATAGCTCCCTTATCCAATCGTTGTCTTACCATCACCCACACCTACTCTGCTCCAGCCGTGCTCAGTTGCTTGCGTGTCTCTGGAAAGACCATGTACTTCTGGTGCTTTTGTATCTGATGTGCCTCTGTGTGAGGTTTGCTTTCCCACCGTTCTTGTCAGCCACTGTCCCTGAATGCTCCCCTTCTTTGAGAGAAGGAACGGTTAATACCCCTCTTCCTTTAAATTGTGCCCATTACTCTCATGAGACTCGCTCTCACCTCTGGCTTTATACAGAGTTATTTTTAATTGTATATAACTTAACCTGGTCTACACAACAAGGTGCAAGCCAACCAAGGCTACATAGTAACACCCCGTCTCAGAAGGAAAAGCTTGAAAGGCTATCATAGCCTAATTTTATTGTATTTAATATCATAACCTGCCCTTACAACCTTTCACACACACACTCTTTGTATTTAATATTTTTATTTACTTAATAAATAGGTTACTTAATACATTTACTTAATAAATAGATTTTATTTACTTAATAAATAGATGATAATGGCCCTTCAAGATTTCTAGGTTGTGATAGCCTTTCAAGATTCTTTTAGGACAAGGTCTTGCTCTACAGCCTTGGTTGGCCTTTGCACGCAATTATGTAGAGTGGGGGGGGGGATGTGGAAGTCATAGAGACCCAGTTGCCTCTGCTTGCGGAGTACCACACTCAGCTGGCCATTATGATGTTCCTAAGGTGAGAGATATGTTTCATCTCTATGTCCTCAGACCCTTACACATTCCTTACAAAGATTATCAATACTTGTTTATGGAGGAAGACAGGAAAATATGACCAGACAATAATGCTGTAAATTTCATATTGCAAATATTTATATTTGGTGGTGGTTTGGATAAGAATGGCCTCTATAGGCTCATATATTTGATTGCTTAGTCACCAGGGAGTGGAAGGATTAGGAAGTGTGGCCTTGGAAAAAGCGTGTCATGGGGGAGTAGGGTGAGCTTTGAGGTTTCAAAAAACCCATGCTAGGCCCACCCAGTCTTTCTGCTTCTGTGCTTGAGTATCAGGACACAGCTCTCATCTCCTTTTCCAGCATCATGCCTTCCATGCCTGCACGCTGCCATGCTGCCCACCATGATGATGGCAGACTTCACCTCTGAAACCGTAAGCCAGTGCAGGATGAAATGCTCACTTTTATGAGAGTTGCCTTGGTCACAATGTCTCTTCACAGCAATAGAAAAATGACTAGTATACTATTTCTCACAATCATATTTTGAACTAAATTTATCACTTCAACAAGGTGCTTTATCTTGCACCTGTGTTATGACTGGGAACTGTGATTTCACCTGTCTTTTAGTCTTAGTGATGGTATGGACCTGGTGCAGACAGGGTGTTTGCAAGAGATGGGGTCTTCTGGGTACCAATGGACAAGAAACACAGGTAGCACGCATCCATCCTTATTTGAAACTTGTCTTCTTCAGGACTTTCCTTTTGTGTTATCCTGGCTTCTTTCTATTCCTTGTAAGGTAGTCTAACTTCTACTGTAAGCACTTACTCAACATCTTTTTTGTTTAGACATTAAACACTTTGCTACTTTGGCTTCAAATCTATCATTGCCTCTAAGCAGTTTTTGAAATTATATATATATATGCAGAGTCCTTCAGTGGATCAAAACCCAAATATAAAACTGATTCTAGACTGAGCTGATTATCATCATCTTTTCCTGTGAAGAATGACATGCTAAGAAGATTTTTTTATATGATTCGAATTGTTAAAAAACATTTCTATGAGAAAGATCTGGTTTTGAATTCCAAATACTTCATAAAAGGTGGAATCCAAAGCCTTGAAGGACTGAATATATGGAGATGTGTCCTGACGGGGGCATGGTGGGAAGGCTGAGGAAGTGGAGGTAGATTTTGAATATTGTCCCGGGAAGTAGACTGAGGGGACAGCTGAAGGGCAGGGATGGGTTTATTCGACTGTATTGTTAAGTAAACAAAACATTAAATGCAAAGTGCTTGTGTGGGCGTGCATTTGTGCATGTGCATGTAGGCCTGAAAGGTGGCAAAGGCAGAGGAATTAGAACAACAGTCGGCTTTGCGTTCTCAATGGGCAAGTTGACACCTTGGCAGCACTCTTCCACAAGTTCATCTAAAGTATGTTTCTGTAGTTGAAGCTGTACTAAATGTCTAGAAAAGTAGGTGAATGATGCAGACTTGAGGAGGGAATGGTTATGCCAGGTCTGACCTCCTCCACGTCTGTCCATCCAGCATACATCCTCACGCCTGCCATTGTCACTAACATCAAGGAGGAGTCAGTATTCATTTCATAGATGCTGAAGCCACTTACTTATTTTGCAGGACTTTTTTGATTGCTGATAAAACTGTTTACAGTTAATCCCAGAAGTCAGTCACGGTCACGGTTATTGTAGATGTTAACAGTAGAGAAGCAGAGGCACAGTGCTACGTTTATCTTCAACAACACTCTAAAGTACATATTTATAGCAAAAAATTCCTCATTTATCATTTAGGAATAACTTTGGAGAAGATTTATATTTTGTTTCAGCCTAAATTCATTTAGTGCAATGACTGTGATCTATTGAAACAATATTTTATTTTTTAAAATTTTATACTGAACATATGATTTTTCTGAATAATGACTCATGATTTTGTTGTTGTAATCAAAAAATTAACTAAAAGTTGCTACAGTTCTCATTCTTAATAAAAAAGTTCACTGTAAGGACTTTTAAAAGCATTAATTTCCTGCAAATTTCATGGTTTCCTTGTTTTTAATTGCTGAGTAGTATTCCATTGTGTAAAAGTACCACAATTTCTGTGTCTATTCTTCGGTTGGGAACATCTTGGTTTTTTCCAGATTCTGGCTATTACAAATAGAGCTGCTATGAACACAGTTGAGCAAATGTCCTAGTTGTATGGTTGAGCATCTTACCGATATATGCCCAGGTGTGGTACAGCTGGATCTTGAGGAAGCACTATTTCTAATTTTCTGAGAAAGCCCCAGATTGATATCCAAAGTGGTTGTACAAGTTTACATTCCCACCAGCAATAGAGGAGGGTTCCCCTTTCTCCACATTCTCTCCAGCATGTGTTGTCACTTGAGTTTTTGATCTTAGCCATTCTGATGGGTGTGAGTTGGAATTTCAGAGTCATTAAAATCATCCTGAGTGAGGTAACCCAGAAGCAGAGAGACACATATGATATATAGACTCACTTAGAAGTGGATATCAGCCATATTATATAGGATAAACATACTAAAATCTACAGACCTAAAGACGCTAAACAACCAGGAGGACCCTAGGGAGGATGCTTAATCCTCATTGAGAAAGGCAAACAGGATAGATAGCGGAAATGGTAAAAGAGAAGGAATAGGACTGGAGCCCACCACAGATGTCTTCTAAAAGACTCCACCCAGCAGGGGATCAAAGCAGATGCAGAGACTCACAGCCAAACTTTGGACAGAGAGAAGGTTGTCTTATGGAAGAAGGGGGATATAAAAGGACCCAGAGGGGACAGGAGCCACACAAAGAGACTGAGAAAGGAAAAACAAACAACCCCCCCAAAAAAAAACAAAAAACAAAACAAAACAAAAAGCAAAACAAAACAAAACAAAAAAACAGGTCGCAGGGGCTACTGAGCAGACTGATGCATCAGCCAAAGACCATGCATAGAGAGGACATAGACCTCCTGCTCAGATGTAACCCACAGATAGCTTAGTCTCCATGTGGGTTCCCTAGTAAAAGAGGAGAAGAGACAGTCTCTGACATGAACTCAGTGGCCTGCTCCTTTATCATTTCTCCCTGGTGGGGAGACCTAGCCAGCCCACAGAATAAGAGGATCCAGGCAGTCCTGATGGGACGTGATAGGCTATGGTCAGAAAGTAGGAGGAGGACTTCCCCTGTCAGTGGACTAAGGAAGAGGGATAGGGAAGAAAGAGGAGGCTGGGACCAGGAGGAGATGAATTGGGGTGGAGGGCTACAACTGGGATACAAAGTGAATAAATTGTAAATAATAATATCAGTAATAATAATAATAATAATAATGATAATAGAAAAACTTTTAAAAAATCATTAATTAACTTGTAATTTACCACATTGAACACTGACTTCTCTGGGTTGTCAGGCATTAAGAACAGACAGATTGACTGAAGTAAATGAATTCAGTTCATGACATCTAAATTAATGGTCACCAGTTGGTTTCTGGTTTTAATATTTTGGGTGTATTTTACCAAACTACGTGAAGAGATTGCTGTAAGAGGTTATCCCTATAGCTGAGGCTGTTTGTTTCCTTGATTCATACATCATTTCTCACAATCACAGGCTTTAAAAAAACCTGTAATTTAAGTGAGCTGTTCCATGCAAATGCTTTTTTTTTCTTCCATGCTCAGGTGGCCAATAGCTAACAGGATAGAAAAATGCAGCTACCCCTCTCTCTCCAATCCATCTATTTACCAGGGGGTCACTGTGGAGGAATAAAACTTCTTTGCCAAATAAAAGAAAAGTTGATCACTACCCAGTGGCTTTGGGAGGGGCTCAACTTTATGTCCCCTTGGGGACATGAAAATTAATTCAGGAGGAAGAAAGGAGCTATTCTCCTATTGCAGCCATTTTTGCCTCCTCATGGGGAGGCCTGCTGCTTGCCAGGCTTTTGTCTCCCCACCTTCCCTTCCTGTCCTGCTGTTCTTCTGTAGCTCTGTTCCACAGCCTCTGCCATCTCATTTGTTGGCAGCTAAGTGGAATTTATTATGCTTCTATTCTTGAAGCAATTTAAGAACATGATTGTTGTATATCTCTTATTATAGCCAAAGCATTCAAAGAAAAAGGGAACGAGGAAAGAGAAATAAGCAAAGTTGACATTTTCCTGCATCAGAGTAAAAAAAAAATACCTTAAGGCCTGAAATCAAAGAAGCCTCTACTTGAAGATGAAGCTATCAGTGTTGGCAGAAGGACAGCCAAAGATAAAAACAGCTTTGCTGAACAGATTTATATATATATTCTCTGAGCCAGCTCTTGGGAGCTAGAGCTTCATATGAAGGATTATGTGATTATATCATTCAGTTCTCTCTAATCTGGCTAACTCCTGTTCATTCTCTTGGTTTCATCATAGACACTGCTTTCTTCTTAAGAGTTAGGTGCTTTACCTAACTCTCTAACAGTCCATCTTTTACCTGACTATCTGCAGCTCTATCGGCCAGGTTCCCTCTCTAGTTATTTTCTTACCTTTATGTCCTATAAGATTTGAGAGCTTTTGAAATCAGGATAGCATTTTATTTGCTCAGTTCCCAGGGCACTGACTAATGTATAGTAGGCACAATAAATATTTGTTAAATGAACAGACGAGCACTGTAGACCCTGTGGAATATACAGAATTATATGAAAAATTTACTTTTTATAGCCTTTCAGAAAAATAAAATTTAAAGGCATAAAGTGTTTGAGAGCCAATTTCCCCTGCCACGAGTTACTGAAATGTAGATACTAGATAGTGTGTTTTGGGCACATGTGTGTGTTTATGACTGTAAAATGATTTCAAATCTATGTGACGATATACATTCCAGTTACACTACAAGAGAGCATTTTTTGGAAAATGTGAATGCTGGTTTCAGAGTTAGAAGGATTTGGATGTGCATTTGAAAGAACCCAAACAATTGTCTTGGTATCTTGTATTCAATAAAGCCAAAAAAAAAAAAAAAAAAGCCAGCAATCATGATAAACATTTGGGAGTAGAATTACACGGTATACCGACTGCCAACATACAATAAATTAGGTTAAGTAGGCATTTCAGAAACATGTTGTTAGAAGGATCATTACAAATGAAATAAGTTATCAGCCTGCAGAGTAAAAGATATTGTCTTTACCAGTGGTAGAAAAGAAATTACATTTTGTAGGACCCTGTTGAGGAAATTAGCATACGAAGATGAAGATATTAGTTAGACTTGAGAATATTATAGTATGAAATTTAGCGTAATTATTTTTTAAATCTTTTAAAAATGAGCTTTAAAAACAAGCATCATACTTGAGCAAAATACTCAATGTAAGGCTCTTTGATTTGTGAAAGTGCATTATTTCTAAGCGATAATTAAAATGTCTTCTAACTAACCCATTCTGTTATATGGCTTTTCAGCTAGCTCAACTCTAGCCCATCAGTTGTCTGACTAACATTACCTATTACTCTATCTCTGAGGTGATATTATAAACCACTTACTGTGCCACAGCATTTGCCAGATCAAAACTTGAACCAAGAATCTGAAGATTTTACTGGACATTACTAGCTCTAAGCAACTTTTGTTTTGCCTATAACTGTAATGATACTGTTGTTTTGAAAATGTATCAAATATGATGGTAAGGGGAAACTGTGTTTCTCAATCTAACATGCAAACAATGGAGGTAGATTGATGCTACAACTAAAAACTTCTTTGTAAACTGTTCTTCTAAATGTAGTGTAGTATCACTATGAATTTCTAATAATTTGCTCCAACACATAAAGAATTCCACCTAAATTGAAAATTAAACCACATCTAAGTTTTAAATGGTTGCAGTTATGGCATAAATCAGGAAACAAGAAGCCCAAAGCAATGAATAATTAGCCTACAGAAATATCTACTATCTGAAAAGCCAGTAATTGTGGTCGACACAGACTTGTTTCTGAAGGACTGTAATCAGGCAAGGACACAGAACAGCTTTTTACTCCGAAGCAAAAGAGAAACAAATAGCAAGTGATCCCTGGCTGATCCCTGGCTGAATCATCTGCTCTTAAAGCCTCGATAGGGTGAGACAGAGCAGAGCTAAGTACAGTGAGAGTCACCCTGGAGGAAAAGGGTCCCAAGAGCAGACACAAGAGTCAAAGACGTCCCCATGCCCACTGCCAGGAGCCCTACAAAAACATGCCAAATGTATACTCTTCTCCCTCCTTATGGAGTCAACGAGTAATATAAATCAAGCTATCCATCATGCCAGTCAGCCCCCAACTCTCCATCTTGGAGATGTGTTTTCCTTTCTGCAGACTGAATAATCAGGTTGCCTGATGAGCTTGTCTCCTATGCTACAGAGGCACGTTTTATTGTTTCATAAAAGATTTAATTTTTCAATGAGCTAATGTTCACGAGTTTTATGTATAGCGTGTGTGTGCAGGGGCCTGTGGAGGCTAGAAGATTTGGATCTTCTGGAACTGGAACTAGGAGTAAATGATGATCTGTCACACACACACACACACACACACACACACACACACACACGCTGGGACTGATCTGAACCTGGGATTGAAAGGGTTGGACTAACTTTGTAACCTGTATGTCTTCTAACGCCTATAGTTTTGAGTTTTAGGTTCAGGTTAAGCTAAAGCTTCTTAGTACCTTTCCAGAGAATGGAGAAATGTGACCCTATCTTTGAGGACAGATAGAAAAAAAGCGAGCAAGCAATGACCTTCACTCAGCAAAAAGAAGGACCAGACCCTTGTCTTCGAGAAAGTGTTTCTTAGCAACCAACCCTCAATCCTTCTGAGTAGCTCCTGACCTCCAGCCAAAAGTCCGCAGCCCCAGTCTTCAAGGATGAGCTAACTACCCCCACCTTCAATTGCAGCTGCATCCACACTTGTGGGGACTGGCCAAGCTTGAGCATCTTACTTGATAGCTTCCTTGTCCAATCTTAAATTGCCAAGACTGCAACTTCAAATTTCCCGAAATTTTTCTTTTAAAAACCTAAGGTCTTTTTCTCCCGGTGCCACTCTTTGCTGACCGGCAGGGGTGACCCCATTACACAATGGTTAATAAACCTCTTGCTTTTGCAACGAGTCGTGTTCTGGGGGAGTTTCTGGGAAGGGCACGATCTTGAACTCCTGAGCTGTGAGACCCCAGGTCTTACAGGACCTCTCATAATAGCACTGGGCACTCTTATTTAATCCGTGAGCCATCTTTCCAGCCCCAAGCCTCATCACACCTGCTTACATGATGTGTTCAGTGAAGTCCAACAATGTCTTACTCCGTCTTTTTTCTCCTCCCTGACAAGGGTGCTGGAAACAGAGCATGGGTCCTCTGTGAGAGCAGTACACACCTTCTCCAGCCCTTGGTAAAGCGTTTTAATCCAGGGCACCACGAGTCTAGGCCTCAACAGTAGAATCCTTACTTAACATAAAAAACAAAAACAAGAACAGTTCAGTATGTAGTTCTTCAAAGATAAACAGGTAGATAAGTAAAGAAATGTTTCACTTTTTCGTGGTCTATACATTCTTTAATTGTCTTTCTTAAAGTTTAGTGATGCTTTTCAGTTATGACTGAAAATAGATTTCTAGTGGCTGGGACAAAATTATTAGTTTCAGTCTTTGAGTAACCATGATTGCAACAATGTTGTTCTTTCCAAGTGTTCAGCTCCAAAGGTCTGGAGAAGACCTGACGGCTCTGTTCTCGAGATGGATACACAGTTCACCCTGAGAGCCAGAGAGCTGCAGAGCATCTACAACTGCATCATGATGAGAGATCTTTCTCAGGACGAGCGGCTGGACATCCTCCTGACGCTTAAGCACACAGTGAAGGTATGTCAATTCTCTCGGCTTTCAAGTCAAGTTCTCCGCCAGTAAAAGATCAGCTCAGCTGCACACTGGAAGCAGCAAAGTTCTTTTTCATCAGGCAATGATGTGATTATTAACAAATCCTTGCATACATTACATTTTGTAAACAGCTAAGTTAGTTTTGTAAATTTTGGGATAGAAATGGTTTATGAATCAATGCTTAGCCAAAAGCCCTCAAACTCTATGCTATATTGTTGACAACCATGTGCAAAGCCATGGGTCTGATCTGCAGCGCTGCAGATGATTAAATAAATATTTTTTGATGCTATAATAAAATGTGAACATAGTATGTTCAAATGAAAATTCATCTTTACATAGCCATGTAGGTATAGAACATGATTTTTAAAATGGGATTAAAAACCAGCAATTATTGTCTACATTTTGACGGCTTTCAATGAAAAACTATTTTTAGTCATTAAAATTTCCATTTTATCTATTTTATTAAAACATCTATTTTATTGTTTGTGTGTGTGTGTGTCGGTGCATGTATGTCACAGTGCACACACTGAGGTCACAGGGTAATTTTCAGGACTGGTTTCCTCCTTCCTGCCTCTGAGCTGTGTAGATGGAAGTGAAGTCTTGATGCTTACCCACTGAGCCATCCCGAAGCCCTGATTTTAGCGGTTGTAAAGCCGTATCAATGTAACTATGTTTGCCTTTCCCCCCTCCCATATTATTAAATTCCTGCTTTGAAATGAAAATTAAGATAGTCATGGGGTCTGGCTTCCTCCAGAAACTGACTTTAGAGGCGGGTTTGAATTCAGAAGTTTCCCAGGGCCATACTTAAGTACAGAAAGCTCACAGGAAAAATACCTGCTCTCGGAAGAGGAAAACTCCAGGATCATTGGGACGCGTAGAACCGTGGCTATCGCGTCAGTTTTCACCAGATTTTTAAAGGCGGGCCTGCCTTGAGGGTGAGCCCGGCGTCAGAGCACGGGGCAGGACTCTTCCCGTGTTCCGTTGCATTAAACCTAAGGGCGTCCCTGGAGGCCGCGCTCCAAAGTGACCGACCGGAGAGCTGCTTTCCCATGACTCAGCAGGAGGCGGCGAGCGAGAGCTGCACAGACGCTCCGCCGCGCCGACGCACGGCTCCTGCGGTCTGGAGAGCTCTTCTTTCCCCCTTAATAAAACCACAGTGGTGAAGTTAATGAACAAAGCGCAGGCTCTGCCGTACTTCTCCGGATCAAGGTTACAGCTGACTTCCGCCTGTTTTTTCTCTTCTACTCATTTTAGTGTGTCCTCAGGTTGGATTGGCACTGACGGTTTGCACAACCTTCCTTTCTGTGGCTTACACCTTCAGAGCCCTAGACTACCCGGTGCTACGCTATTCTCTCAAATTCACGCTTGTGTTTACCCAGAAACGCCCAGACTCCAGTGCCAAGCACGTGATTTCTTATCCCCAGTGGGTGACGGCAGCTCTAATGTCTTTTGGAAATCAGAGTCAGTTACTTCTATAAGGATGTGGGCACCGTCCTCTTCGGATCTCCTGGCTTGAGGAGCGTTAGTTAGAGCTCAAAGGAAGAGTGTTTCCTCTGCTGGAAGCACGTTTACCCAGGAATTAGGGCCTCTAAACGTGAACTGCCTAGATATCCCGTAAGGACTAAGGGGGCTGCTTCTAGCCTCCCTCCCCACCCAGGTAAGGGCAGCTCCAGAGGATTCCACACGGTCTTCCTGGTCACACTAGCTAGGACCTCACAGGTCAAGACAGTAAAGAGCAAAGGCAACTCCAGCGTAGCCCGTTCCAATGACATAACCACTGAGCAGCCTAATGAACTCTGGATCTCTCTCTCTCTCTCTGAACCTGCCAAGAGCTGGACCTAGGCCAGACATTCGCCTTTCATTCCCGTTTACTCCTGGTTCAAATGGAACCATGGGGCTGCTTTTCTCCCTTATTGATTAGGTGTTTGATTTAGAATGCCCTCCCCCCCCCCAAAGCCCCTGAGATGATGCCCCACACAATGGCCTTGGGTGAGGCTGGATTGGGAGATTATATAGTAGTTATTCAGCCAAGATGACTGTGTTTCAGAAATGGGCAATCTGAGAGAGAGAGGGGAAGAGAGAGAGAGAGAGAGAGAGAGAGAGAGAGAGAGAGAGAGATATTACTGAAGAATTGTCACCTGCCACAGGTCAAAGCTAGCAGTTCTGACACTAGGGGCTCTGGGCATCACACTCCATTTGCTGAAAGGTGTGTGTCTTCCATGTTCCCGGGGAACACTCCAGCATCCCCAGGGCTGTAGCGCTCCTGCTCAGACAGCTCAGAATGAAGGTGGCTTGGGCACACGTTGTCGGCATCGCCATGAAATTGAAGGAAGGAATTCAGCTAAAATGTTCAGTTTCTAGGTTGTGTTTTTGAGTTCTTGAGGGTAAGTTCTTGGCAGTTTCTCCCTTTGTGACACAAAGATATCATTTGCTTATGAATGGTCATCTATATGAACTAATTAATGTTTGGACAAAGAAATGGATTGAATAACCGTTGAATAACCGTGTGGTCAGTCGGTTTTGCCATCAATGCGACCCACAGTTTTTCAAACAAGTGTGTAGAGACATTTCGGTAAGAAAAAAAAATCAGTGTTTCACTAAATATAACAACTGGAAAAATACTGTCTGTATTTAACTCCATGTAACTGTGCTGCCAATGAAAAGCCCTGAGAATTTTCTTTTTTAAAAAATTTTCCCCTCCCCTCACCCTCAGAGTTTAAAAGTCATAACTTGTAGATACCCCCATAGGTTCTCTGTCTCTTAATTACAAAGAGCTCTCCTGTTGAGAAGAATCAGCATCCAAACATGCAATGGTTTTAAGACACACTACAGAGTTAGGTAATTGGCTCACAGGCTGTCTGTCTTTCAAGGTGGTGTAAACAGCCTTGATGGAAACCTCCTTAGATAGCAAAAGGAGCAAAGGTGCAGAAGCAAGAAATAAGGGTCATGTAAAGACCAGATTGGCACACACACACACACACACACACACACACACACACAAACACGGAGGGGCAGGGGAGAGAGATAGATAGAGAGAGAGAGAGAGAGAGAGAGAGAAAGAGAGAGAGAATGCGTATGTGACTCTATAAGTAAGAATACGGTCTAGACACTATTTCAGAGAAGCTAAATTAGGCATGAAAGCAAGATTAATGAAAATCTATTCAGATTTCTCCAAGGCCATTCTAAAATGCGTTCAGGGTAGGTCATCACTAATTTCAACTCTTTGATTTATTAGCATTACCAAGTATGAAAAAGATGAAAGAGCGTTGTTTTCCAGTCACCCTCTCTACCCTTTGCGTCCTCCATGAGAGCTGTGTACCATCCAGTTTCCCCCCAGATAGGGGATGGACTGCTCTGTTTTACTTTCCTAAGCCCTTACCTCTTATCTAAAACTTGCTTGTTCAAACTACTCGGTTTTAGTACTTTACTAAAAACTGTTTGATGAAATAATATACATGTGGGGAAATATATAAACAGTTTGACAACGTTGAACGGGACGATTCAACATTGCTAAACTATTCATCTGTTTTGTAACCCTTTGTACCCGTTTGCTTCCTCACTTTAGACTTCATTTAGTCTCCTTGAAGCAATCACCAATGGACAGCCATTTTCAGGGGCAGCTTTCTCTTGGCTTTTCTTAATGATTTGATTCCTCTGTATAAGCCTAGGAATAATTTGGTCCAGTGTTTTTGCTTTTGACCTTTAGTGAAATTACATTGCATGCCCTGGGTCATATGTTGTTCGTTTTGCTTACTTTATAAGATTTAAGTATTAAGACCTTCAGCAATCACATGTTTTACTCATTTCTATAAAGTGTGTTATATAGACAAACTATTATTTATCTATTGAATTTGCTTACAAATATTAGATTTTTTTCTAACTTTTGGCTACTGTGAACAGTAGCTCTATAGATAGATGTCTCTAAAGCATGCAAAGAATTGCTGGGTCATACATTATACATTATCAAACCAACTACTTAACACTAAGTTGGGCTCCTAATTGGTTGTACCAAATTTTACTCC
This sequence comes from Rhombomys opimus, assembly GCA_010120015.1. Lineage (NCBI taxonomy): Eukaryota > Metazoa > Chordata > Mammalia > Rodentia > Muridae > Rhombomys > Rhombomys opimus. The sequence goes on along the minus strand of REGO01000092.1, from coordinate 1,517,740 downwards.
TGTCACCTTTTAAGATGTCTTGAAATCTACATTCCAGTTTGTTTGGGTGGTAGTTTCAAAAATAGTGATTTAAAGTAATTATACTGAATTCTTTTGTGTTTCCTATAGGAACATGAATGTAAACTGACCCAAGAAATCCTAGAATTGATTGACAGAGAAGTTGACCTCATGATGAGGGGAGTCAAACCTCAAAATCTTGAAGGACTCAGAAAAAGAATTACAACACTCTTTTTTCACTACATCAAAACCCCCCTGTTCAACCCTGAAGTTGCAAGATACCTTAAGGTACTCTGCTTACTGTTCTGGTTTTCAAAATCCTAAGGTGTTACATTGTTAATGGAAAGATACTCAAAGTTTGCTTCTGTGCTTTACTGCAATCTGAGTAAGATCACCCTCTGGTGAGCTCTCTGGATTCATTATTGTGTTGACAAACTAAACCTTCCCATTCACCTCTTCCGCATATGATCTCCAGCCTTGAATTCTTTTCTAAGAGCTGAACGGATTCTCCAGTTGTTGCACAGTGCTGAAGGTGCTGTGATCTCTCACACCCCTAGCTTTTGAACAGACTGTTGCTCCCACTTTCAATGACATGATCTATTTGATCTGGCCAACTCCTATTCGTTTTCAAAAATCAAGCTTTTGATCCTTCTCTCTCATTAGGCATCATTAGGCATCACAGAGAATTAGCATTTTCATTTTTACAACTCTCCCAGTGGGCCTTGTCTGTAGCACTTACCATGCTAACTTAAGTATTAATGACTGGATCTATGAACCCAGCCTGAAGAGCGCCAAA
>REGO01000092.1:1486097-1500604 GCA_010120015.1 Rhombomys opimus | reverse complement strand
AAACTGCAGTCTATCACACTATATTTTTTCTTGCCCAAACAGCTTTACATGAAAATATTCATTACCACGAGTCGTTGGTCTGGCTCAAGGTTTCTGAAGCAACATAAATACTGAACCATTGTCCAAAGGCCTATCTCAGATACTTTGCAGTTGCCCAGAACCAAGGTGCAGTTGCAGCTAAGCAGTGTGTGTGTGTGTCCACATGTGTGTTCGTGGCAGGTTCTGTGTAAGCTCCTGGCTCCCGCTCACCTCCCTGCCCTTGATTTCTGCAGCCCCGAGGCTCGCTGGGCTTGACTTTTGTGCAGGTAGGCTGAAGGCAGTGATGCTGCCCCACCCTTCCAGGAGGGCAAGCCTGACACCTTTCCGCCGGGTTTCAGAGTTCTAGGCTGTTGCACATCTCGCTGGTGGTGCAAGCAGATGGAAGGCTCATCAGGCCTTTATGTCTGTAGCCTGCTGGCAGAGATGTAGGGAGAAGGGTATGGATTCGTCATTTTCCACCACACACAGATAGCTCTGTTCTGCCATCTTTTCTTCCAGTTTTGTGAGTCCATTAAAAAAAAAAAGATTTAGTTATTTATTATGTATACAGTGTTCTGTCTGCATGTTCACCTGCACACCAGAAGAGGACACTAGATCTCACTATAGATGATTGTGAGCCACCACGTTGGTGTTGGGAATTGAACTCAGGACCTCTGGAAGAACAGCCAGAACTCTTAACCTCTGAGCCATCTCCTCAGAGTCTGCTATTTAAAAGCATCTTCCCACAAGACTTGCACTGGAGCTATTGCAGGGCCCTGTAGACTCCTCTTCTGCCACTGCATCCCCCTTCAGAGACTCCATGGGTGTCTCAGACTCCTTAGAGCTCCAAAGCAGGTGGTGGCAGCTGTCACCATATTTCTTTTTCTTAAATATATGAGTCTAAGAAATCATCATTCCTGTAAGCTTTGTCCAAATGTATATATGTATGTATGTATGTATGTATGTACATATAAGCATACAGACATAAACTTGTTGCTTGTTATATGCCACTGGAATAAAATACAGAGACCTGGGTACATCCTACCCCATATCAGGTAACAGCTGTAAATACAAATGGAGGGGAGAAGGAATATAGAATGAATAACAATAGTTTGGACTTGGCAGGGGGGAGAGAGAAAGAAATAGAGACAGACAGAGACAGAGAAAAAGACATACAGAGAGACAGAGATACACACACACACACACACACACACACACACACATTCCTGGTAGTCTTGTCATGGACACACCACGGAACTAAGCTCTGAAAGATGAGAAACTTTAAAGTGAGAAGGATAAGCAGAGCTACTGTGACACGGTCATGTTTCATCTGTCAAAACATATATGTGTGGATTTTCATAGACCTTTACTTTCTTTTATTTGCAGGGGTATGGACACATTTTTCATCACAAGATCAAGCACAAACATATCCTGGCTAAAAACTATTTTTCTCAGGTTCCAGTGCTGGCTGCCCTTTTACAGGAGGATGAGGAAATAGAGGAGATCAGAAGTAAATACTTCACGGTGAAGCCACCCAAAATCATAGAAGCCCATGGGTTTCAACAGGAGTAGACCCAGGAACATCATTTGATGATGAGCCCTTTTGTTCTCTACTAAAAGAGCACTGCAGAGGTTATGGACAGCGGAAAACCACCTTTGTATTTCTGTTGGTATTATCTGTTTCATTCGTTGTATTTTAAGTTATATGAATAGAAACAAATATGTATTCACGATCCATTTTTTTGGTGGCTAGTGTTAAATTAACCTGTAATTTTGTTACTAGGATTAATGGTTAAAAAGAACATTTTATTTAGTCTGTTTTCATGTTAACTTAAGGGAAAATAAATGCTTTATAATCAAAATACAACAGGCAAACAAAACCTTGGCCATTATAATGTTCCACGAACGTAATTTATTTAATACACTTTGAGTGTAATCATTCTCTATACATAAGCCTGAATTTGATATAAGCAAAGATGTAAGATTTTTTTCACTTTTATTGTCTACTTTTAACTTTTAACTGGATAATCCAAGAAAGTAAACTGAAAACACACAAACATAAAAATCTGCATTGTATGCCACAAAACAAGGCAAACAGCGGGAATACTTTTTATGAAGGGCAATTTCTGTGGGGAAATGTTGAGATTCTGTAAGAAGCACGGGCTTCATCAAATCCACTGTCCACTATTTCTCAATAAACTAATCAATAACCTGGACTCCATACCTGTCTGGAATATATTCTAATGAATGATGACGTATCCAAAGGTGGCACACTTGAAATAGCATGATTTAAGCCTATTTACAAAGGATCCTGTTCTAAAACACACATGATGTTGGGAAACAAAAGGAACAGCACAGGAAGCCAGGGTCAGATGAGATCTGCTGAATGTACCCCACAGTCTCCAATACCCTTGTGGAGGAAGAAGTCAGGGAGCCTGGAGAGAATGAAAAGGAGATAACGAAATCACTGAAGGGACTAGCAGCCAGCCTGCAAAACAACACCCAACCTAAGATGACCTCAAGAACCAGAAGATAAATCCTTAGTTTCACACTTTGCTACAGTTGCCTTCCCCAGTTAGAAAGACTCAAGAGAAAAGAAGCAGAGAATCAAAATTCATGTGGCTTTAGGGGAAAGGGCAGGGGAGATACTGGTTGAACAGATATGGGAGGCAAATTAGAAAACATTAGGAGGAAAAAAAGAACCTGAAAGTGCGGATATAATTCAAATAGAAATATTTCACTTACATCATAGAATTATAGAAAACACATAGGTTAGTCTATTCCTATGTAAATGATGTTTTCCTTTCAAGTCTAATGATTAGACTCCATATAAACATTTGATATTTTTATCAACACATATGTAATATCTACAGTGCTTCCTTACATAGTAACAGTGTGACACTTATCAATTGTCTTTAAGGAAATAATATTTAGGAGAAAATTCTGTAGTGCTGTTTCATTTTTAATTGACATTCCAGACAGCCTGAAAACTTTTTTGACAAAACAATTTCAGTTGAGACTAGAATAGGACCAGTGTGGTCATTGATATAATGGGAACAGTTTATCACAGACACATGCAAGTTTACACAGGGATGGAAAGAACCAGGTTTTTGTAACATAGTTTAGGAGAAATTATCAGCTCAGGGAAAAATTGGGAGGGTGGTGTGGGAGAAAGAGCCAGATAGGTCAAGTAAAGGATTGTGCGAATGCCCTTGATTCTAGCAGTTGGCTAGAGCGTTGGCTCTTAGGAATGGGAGGCAAAAGGTAAACAGACATATAGACATATGAGACCCAATAACTAGAGGTTAGGTTAATTATCTCCCAGATCATCCTGCTTCTTCCTTGGTCCGTTGGTAATGGCTGTGTTTCTCTAAGATGGCGTCTTGGTTTAGATCTACCTCCCACATGGCACAACTCTCCTTCAACTTCCTGCCTTTCCTTCCAGCTTTCCAGATTTAACTTGAAAGTCTTTGGATTTTTATACGAAAATTTAAGATGTTCTGCTTTTGTTGATTTCAGCAGTACCCTCTGTTTTATAGAGAATTCTTTTTATTAAATGCTTCTCAAATTAAACAATTTGAGTGTGTGTATTAGTTACTCTTCTGCTGCTGGAATAAAATGGTATGACCAAAAGCAAGGTAGGGATTCATTCTGGTTTCCAGTTCCCTGTCTGTATTCCAGACACAGTTCATCATGGCGGGGACAGCCCGGCAGCAAGCCTCTGCAGCCAGCCCAGGAGCTAAACAGTTGGCTAATCACACTTCATTCTCACATAGAAACAAGCTAAGGAGGACAGGACTTGGCCCAGGCTATAGAGTGTCGTCAAAGCGCTACCAGCGACACCTCCTTTATTAAGGCTCTACCTTTTAAAGGTTCGGTAATTTTCCCAAACAAAGCCAGTACCTGGAGACCAAAAGTGCCACAAACATAAGTCTGTGGGGAGAGTGTGAACTCAGATCACAACAGCGTGCTGATAGGTCCCTGATGGAACCTTACCAAGCAGTAATTGATCTCTCTGAGCACTCTTGGGAAGTTAAACTGAAAATGGAGCCTTAAGCTCGGATTGTTCACCTGTTTGACTTCCTGTCTAGGGAGGAGCAGGACAAAGGTAATATACAACGTATGGGAACATGAAAACTGTTGAGACTGTCAGCAGCTGGTACAGTATGAGGCGTGGATGAAAAATAAAACATAAAGGCAGGGAAATTAGTGTTGTCTTCCCATCATTGCGGCCAAATGCTTCAGGAAAACAGATCAGATCAGGAAAGACTTCTTCAGGCCCCTGTTTTCAGACGTGTCGGAACATGTTTGGCTGGCTCTGCTACTAGAGGCCTGCATGACACAGCAGACATGCATTAGGTGTGCTGCTGCTCACCTGATTCTAAGCTCTGTCTCTCTGTCTACATCTCTGTGAGAGAGCGATCTCAAGGAACTACTTTCTCCAGCCAAGTCCCCCATCCTAGATTCCTCCTACTCATACCCTCAGAGCAGGAATTCGCCAGTGGACTACTGTGTTAAACCACGCAGAATTCATCACTATCCAAAAGAGTCCACCAACTAACTGCAGAGGCATTCCAATTGAAGCCTACTGGTCACTTTGATGACAAAGCCTGGCATAGCATGAGTATCTCCTATGTTATAGTGTATTCATTGAAAAAAAAAAAAGATAACTCAAAGGTGTTTAATGGCCAGCTTAATGCCCTGTCAACAATCGATGAAGGAGCTGCAGAGAAAGCTCTTATTTTCCATCTATATAGGAAAGAAGTGACTAAAGATTAAAGCTGGACTGTTAACCAATTGGTTTCCCATAGTAAGGGGAGCAGGGACTATTTCTGACAGGAACTCAATGGCAGGCTGTTTGACCTCCCCATCCCCTAAGGGAGGAGCAGTCCTGCTAGGCCACAGAGGAGGACTTTGCAGCCAGTCCTGAAGATACCTGATAAAACAGGGTCAGATGAAAGGGGAGGAGGTCCTCCCCAATCAGTGGACTTGGAAAGGCACAGGGAGGAGATGAGGGAGGGAGGATGGGATTGGGAGGGAATGAGGGAGCAGGATACAGCTGGGATACAGAGTTAATAAAATGTATCTAATAAAAACCAAAAATAAATAAATAAAGGTGGACTGTTATTGTAACATTTACACAGCACTGTGACAATTAAATGCGAACAAGTGTCAGATTTGATACTAAGGTAAGGAGCTTGGGTGGGAAAATCAAGGTGTGGTCTGCTGTGAATTAGCCTGTACACAGAAGGAGTTGCAGAATTGTGACTTTTTAAAAAATTATAAGAAGAGTATATACAAGAGTGTATTTTATAACGGTTTGTACTATAAAATATGAATCAAGATAAGTTTATGTTCTTGTCTCGGATTCAGGATTTGATGTGTTGTATTGAAGCTTGGAATGTTACTAGATATGTTTAACTGAATCCTATACTAAATATGGCCTCCACCAATGACAGGTGGTTTGTAGTGGTACTATATGTGTAAACTTTAGATGCTGCCTCACATGGTTTCTTAACATAATTGTTATTGGGCTGGAAAGATGGCTCAGTGGTTAAGGGTTAAGAGCACTCTCTGTTCTTCTAGTGGTCCTGAGTTCAATTCCCAGTAATCACATGGTGGCTCACAACCATCTATATTGGGATCTGATGCCCTCTTCTGGCATGCAGGTGTACATGCAGATAGAGCACCCATATACATACATAAAGAAATAAATCTTTAAAAAAAAGATAATTGTTATCTGAGCACTCAAGGTACAGAGGTTGACAATGGCCAGCTCAATGTTAGCAAGTTCCAAGGTAGGTTGGAATTAATGGTGAATCCTTGTCAGGAAAGAAAGAAGGGAAGAAAAAAGGGAAGGGAAGAAGGAAGGATTTGACTAGTAGATTTTCAGCATCATTGAAAATCTCCAGAATTGCTGGTCCCTGTGTTCTTCAGGGAACGATAGGAAGAGAAGCCAATAATCTTGTTTAATGGAAATAATATGATGCTTTATGCTAAAATCCAGAGTGCATAAACTTAAATATTTGAAAAAGAGTCTTAGGAGCTGTGAGAAACCAGACAGATAAAAATAAATAAGCAAAGAAACACAAAGGTAGTATTGATGAAAGTTATATTGAAGTTGGATCCTTGAACTCTAGTAATGATAATGCAAAATGGTATAATAATACTATGTAATTTCCTCAAAAAGTGGAAGTAGCCAAGCATGGTGGCTCATATCTGAAATCACAGCATTCAAAGGGCCTGAGACCAAGATGATTGCTATGAGTTTGAGTTCAGCCCATGCTGGACAGTTAGGTCCCGGGCAGTCTAGAACACAGAATGGGGAGTTTTCTCAGAAACTGAGAGTAGATTGGTCCAGCCATCCCATTTCTGGGTAATTAGGTTCTCAGAAAAATATTGGTTCTGCCCTGTTCAGCGAACTATCAGCAATAGCTAAAATTATGGAACAATTTAAATGGAAAATTACTGAAGTCCTTAAAAAGTTCTGCAATATTCAACTATATTGATGAACCTTGAGGACATTATATTAAGTGAAAATGTCATTCATAAAAACCAAAATTTTTATAATTCCAGCTATATGAGGCATCCAAAATAGCTACATTCAAACAAAGTACAGAATTGCTGTTGTCACAGGCTCAAGGAGAGAGTGAAAAACTAAGTCTGCTAGTCAATGAGTATAGAATATCATTGATGAAAGATAAAATAAGTTCTAGATACCCAGCTATACCACATTGTCCCTGTAACTATCAATACACTATTATACGGCTAAAATAATGTTACGCTTTAATTTTACCTAAATAAAATGAAAAGAGAGGCCTCGGAGACAGAATCATTTGTCTCTATCGAGACTTATAACAATGATTGATTATTTAAACATTGATAATCAGAACCATAAGGTAAAAATGCTGTATTGGTTTCCCAGGGTTATGATCTTAAGCTACAGTGGATTTGGTGGATTAAAGCAGACAATATTTTCATTTTCAGAGTCCAGAGGTCTTAGTGCGTCTGCAGAATTGCAGTCTCTCTAGAATTTTGTTTTACTTACAACAACTTCAGGGATTTTTGGATCTAGGCGAGATCTCCACTGTTGGACTCAACCTCAGGCCTCCTTTACAGGCTAGATGGGACACCAAGATTTTCCCCGGCAGTCTGTGGTTGCTTCCTGCGCCCCTTTGTTTGCTGGCTACATTTCCTAGATGGCTCTCCTCCTCTCTGCTCAGAGTGCCTTCTTTCTACAGGCTTGTGCCTTAGAATGACAATTCCCATTTGATTTGGGGCCTACTAACCTGGTCTAAGATGATGTCGTATCTAAATTGTTATTATTTTATGTGTATAGATGTTTGCAAGCACGTATGTGAAGTACACATGAGCGTGGTGTCCTAGGAGGCCAGGAAAGGTCACGAGACCCCCTGAAGCTAAAGTAGAGGAGTTGTAAGCTGTTATATGGGTCCCGAGATCAGAGCCCTGGTACTCCTCGAGAGCAGTAAGTGCTCTTACCTGTTGAGTCATCTTTCCAGGCCCTGATATCTTATCCTGATACTCAACTTCACTCTATTTATAAAGGCCCTTTATCCAAAACAAGATTTTATTCATAATGTCTGAGTGCTAGAACATCCAAATATCTTTGTAGAAGCCAATATTCAACCCACTATTACAACCAACTATAGTTCTGTTTCATGTGTCTGAGCAGAAAATATTTTAGCACCAAAAGGGCCAAATAATGTGTTCAAGGAGAATTATAACCATTCACAGCATTCTCAATGGAAGCCTCTTCACAGACAGAGAGAGAGAGATTCTGAAGGATGTTTACTGTGGGGGCTCAGTCAAGTCTCCAACTGCAGCTGTGTTCTTTACCAGGTGAGAGTCCTTTGGGGGGAAATAAATGCCCAGAACTACTGGGGCTCCTTAGAAATCGGCTTTGCAATGACTCTGATGCCTAGATTCAAAGCATTATGGTCCACAGAGTGGTGGTCAATGATAGATGCTTGCTTGACACATTGATTAGCCTAAATACCGCCATTAATAGAACAGTAGACTCATCCTTTGTTCACTTTCACATTCCTAAAATGCAAAGCAGAAATACATATAGTTAGTTACTGGCAATATTCCTGTGTATATTTTCTCTCTTATGTGGTAAAAATTCTTAATGTTATAGCAAGGAAAGATAGTGGAATCCCTAGAGTAACCCTCCCATCTACTTCTGAAGAAAGAGTAAGCCAAAATAGCAGCACTTCAGTGAGATTGCTGACGCCGTCAGTGACAGGGGAGGTGATGTTTCCCACCATATTTCCATCTACCCACGCTTTAGGTGGATGAAAATCCTATTCAGATCACAAAGGAAAGTTAGAATATTACTGAGGCGATCAGATTATGGTAGCAACCGCAGTTATAATCATAGACGTGACATCTTTATTAAAACAAGTGGACAATACCGCCGCTACTTAGCACACACCTGCTGATAGTGAAGGCTATCAATTTCCAATTTGAAAAGTGTATTACAAACATTTAGGCTCCACGAGGCGCAGGCAGCAGCCAGTGTTCATCTCATTACTTCAGTTCTCTTTAAGCTTCCCCTGACTACGATACTGTGTATGCTGACTACGGATATCTCAGTCCGTGTAATCTGGAAATCATTTCTTGGCAGGTAGATTACAGATAAGACAGACGTTACTTTAGATGTAACTTTTCCTTCATTGTTTGGGGTTAAGGGCCCGTACCACCATGCCTGGACCTAAGCTCTGCTTTATCTAAACCTTATTCTCTACCAGGCTGGCCTTGAACTCCTATGCGGTTGCTTCTGGCTCTTGGATTTAAGGTGTGCCTTGTATTCCAGCCATATCACTCAGTCCTAGAAGGTCTCCGGATGTGATCTCTGGCCAGAACAGTCATGTTCTGAATTAAATTCCCCATGATATATTGCCTGTGTTTCTTATATATAGGCTATAAACACTCTAACATATAATATATTTATATATACACATATATCTATATGTACGTTATATATGTATATATGTTCGTGTATGTATACATATATTCACATACACGTATATATTTTTAACACAGACTGCCTAATATATGTTTAATGAATAAGCATATGTTTGTCAGAATAATTTTTATTGTTTTATATGCAGCATGTCAGGGGAGACTTAAGTGAAATTAGATTCACTGTCTAGCAGTTGTTGACCTGCTTGGTGAGGTGAGTGGTTACTTATGGAGAACAGTGGCATGGCATCATGGAAATTTCCCCCAATGCCACTGTATCCAATTTCACCCAAGTGTACTCCCTTGTCCAAACTGTGTCCTTTCAATATGCAGAGCTACTGAAGAGAGACGGCATGATGTTCTGGAGACGTGGCGTTTCCAGGTGTGTCAGCTATGAGCAGCTGCCCATATGTTAATATGCGTAACTCTTCTAAGTTTCACATAGTAAAAACTTTAGAACAGTTACACATGTTAAAGTAAAACTTTTAAATGAATGCTCTATGGCACTTCTTCAGCAAAAATACTTCCTCAGATCCTCAAGAGCCTTTTCTAAGAATGGATTGTTTGGTCTCTCCTCCCCCTCAGCCTGGCTCCCTGCTCATGCTTCTGTTTGGCAGCCTCCAATGATCTTCTTAACCTGCATTTATTGTTCCCAAATTAGAGGCAGCTGGGCAATTTTAGGAGCCAGCAACTCACTAATCTCTCTTCGCTAATTTGCAAAGCTAGAATTCTTTCAAACTTCAGGAGACTGATTTTCTTTCAGAACAAAGGACTATAGTCTTAAACTATTTTAGACTTTACTATTTTACAGACATTCTCTAACAATGCATATTTTTTAAAGTATCAACTATCAGAATAAATAAACATTAAATACAGTTCTGTTTTTATGTGGTAATTTCCAAGATGAACAGAATCTACCCACAGGAGCCATCTTATTATTGTATGAAACTGCTTACTTTCTATTACGAACAGCAAAAACCTGGGAATGGATTCATTAGTAGAAAAAGACTTTTTTTTTAGCGTGCCTTAGAATAAAAAATATGGAATTATTGCTTGCTAAAGAAAATCTTATTCACTGAGTATTAACAATACATCTTTGCAGTTATCTTTAATGGAGAAACTTCTAGAGGTATTAGCAATCTCTAATAGATCTGATGTGTGAAATCTGTTTTCATCTCTTAGGTTATGTCATTGGACTCATTTCCTCTTGGTCTGCCTGTTGTGTGTAGGGTACATGTGTTTATTCGTGTTTACAGTACCTGTATGTGGGTATATGGGTGCGTGGACCCCTGCGCCTGCATGAGGAGGAGGCCAGAGCAGGACCTCATCCACTGCCCTGAGTGAAGCCTTGACACAGGTTCTCACCGAACCTGAAGCTTGTTGGTTGGGTCAGCAGGCCTTCTAGGCAGCTCGTGGGTCCGACTGCTGCACCTGTAAGGCTGTCACCCTCAGCTATGAGCAGTTTTTATTTTCCCTGTGGGATTGGGATCAGGTGCTCACTGCTGCAGAGCAAAGCAGCTTCTTAGCTCCTCCCCAACCTCTCTGCTTTGCCTTCCTAGCTATCCTTTGGATTTTAGTCTTTGAGTGATTCTTAGGGAAACGTAAGCTAAAATGTCAGGCTGAGCATGCTTTCTCCAGCAGGTACCTGAGGCTGGAGAAGGAGAAAGCAGCTGTAAGTATCTGATACACCATAAAAACACTCGATTTAGACAATATTAATGTAGCATATATACTATGAATGATAAATGTAAAATCATGTCAGTTGGAGGGAGAAGAATGCAGCCAGATCATTATGTTAAGTGAAATAAAGCAAACTTAGGTGTGTGTGTGCATGTGAGTGTGTATGACTGTGCACATAAGTACATGTGTATTTTGTGTGTGTGTGAGTGTGTCTCTGTGTCAGTGTGCCTGTGGATGTGAGTGCGAATGTGTGTGATTATGTGTGAGTGTGTGCACTTGTGTGTGTATGACTGTGCACATAAGTACATGTGTATTTTGTGTGTGTGTGAGTGTGTCTCTGTGTCAGTGTGCCTGTGGATGTGAGTGCGAATGTGTGTGATTATGTGTGAGTGTGTGCATTTGTGTGTGTGAATGTGGGTTCATGTTTGCGGATGTGAGTGAGTGTATGTTTTAGTGTGTCTGTGTGAATGTATATGCATTATGTTAGGATGTCTGAGTGTGTGCATGTATCTTTTTGTAAGGGCATGTATGTGAGTGTGTGTGTTGCTGTGTGAGTGTATGTTTGTGTGTATGTATGTGTGAGTGTATTTGTGTGTGTGCAGCCGTGTGTACATGCAAGCGTGTGTATGTAAGTGTGTGTTTTAAGTGAGGTGTGTATGATGAGTTTGTGTACGTGTGTGTGTGACTATGTGTATGAGTGTGTGAATCCATGAGAGGGGAGGAGGAGATCTTAAAGGAAAGAGAAATGGGGTGTGAGTATGTGTGATTAGGGCAGACATGATGGCTCAGTAAGAGGAAGTGGACCAGCAAGAGGGGGGCAAAAGTGATGGAGGAGGGGACTGGGATAAAAGAACAAAGTGTAATGACATAAATATGTGAGAAGTGCAGGGTGAATGGTACAGTAACTCAAAAATTAAAAAAAGATTAATTACACAACTTTAATTGCTTGAGTTGATCCCTCAGACTCTGTGCATATTATGTCCTCAGATTCGCTGCCAATTAAGTGTATTTCTGGGAAGGAAAAATTGAGGCAGATTTTTATTCATATGCAATTATACGTGTAATGCATAATTTAATTTTTGGCATAAAATGTCTTCCTCTGAAGTAATTTATAAGCGTATCATTGACTGAATTTATTAGATTTTAAAATTACTCAAATAAAAATGTTAACTCAAAGTAGATTTATTTTAGAAGTTTAATCAACTATAAATCTAGACGGGGAATGTTTCAAAATCATATCACTATGTTCCAGGAGCAGAGTCACTTCCCTTTCCACTCCCTCGTTCTCCACTGTGGCTTGTTCTTCTGCTCCACTGTGGGAGAGGCTCGCCGTGCTTAAAAGCTGAGGCCTGTTGAAAAGATCAGTCATATCCACCGAAAGGCAGTTGTAGTCAGAAACAAGCTCACCAACCCTCAGAGATCCGGATTCCCAGCGTCTAGTATTCCTCAGAAAAGTAAATGCAACCTCATCTCACTCACCCAGAGCAAGGCCACTGGTTAGCAGGCTTGATTTGAGAGTGTGAGCTCATGGACATCGGTTATTTGGAAATATTTCTTTTTTAATTAAATTTTTATTTTTTAATATTAGTTATAGTTTATTAACTTTGTATCCCAGTTGTAGCCCCCTCCCTCATTCCCTCCCAATCCCACCCTCCCTCCCTTATCTTCTCCCTGACCCTTTCCAAGTCCACTGATTGGGGAGGTCCTCCTCCCCTTCCATCTGAAATACTTCTTTTAGCTCATGCTTTTGTTTGAAATTCTCTCTCTCTCTCTCTCTCTCTCTCTCTCTCTCTCTCTCTCCCTCTCTCTCCTCTAATATACACATATAATTATATAGGAAGATATATTTTGGTTACAGATATAATTATGTAGGAAGATATATTTTGGTTTTCTTTCTTTGGAGAAACTTTGACGAATACAGTTTGGTACCAAGAGCAAGGAATCTATTGTGAGAAATGGGGTTGTGGAACTAGCTGGTAAGTAAAGGTTGGAAGGGTTTGAAATATAAGAGCATGAAGGGTCTGTTAGCCAAAACCAGAAGGCTAAGCACAGGGCCACTATCTCATTAGTTATGCAAGTGAAACATTAAAGCAATAGTATTATTTTTTTAATTTTTTTATTAATTACAGTTTATTCACTTTGTAAGCCAGCTGTAGCCCCCTCCTCCATCCCCTCCCAATCCCACCATCTTTCCCTCTTCTTTTCCTATGTCCCTCCCCCAGTCCAATGATAGGGGAGGTCCTCCTCCCTTTCCATCTGACCCTAGCATATCAGGTCTCCTCAGGACTGGCTTCTTTGTCCTCCTCTGTGGACTGGTAAGGCTGCTCCCTCCTCGGGTGGAGGTGAACGAAGAGCCAGCCCATAAGTTCATGTCAGAGATGGTCCCTGGTGCTGTTATTGGGGAACCCTCTTGGACACTAAGCTGCTGTAGGCTTCTTCTGTGCAGGGGTTCTAAGTTATCACCAATCATGGTCCTTGTTTGGAGTACCAGTCTCAGAAAAGACCCCTGTGCCCAGATTTCTTGGTTCTGTTGCTCCCCTTGTTCCCTCCAGGTCTTTCTATCTCTCCCTTCTTTCATAAGATTCCCTGCACTCTGGCCAAAGGTGGGCTATGCCTTTGAGTATATGTTTTGATACCCTGCTGGGTGGAGTCTTTCAGAGGCCCTCTTTGATAGGCTCCTATCCTGTTCCCTATTTTCTCCCTCTTCCGATGTCTGTCTCATTTGCCTTTCTGAATGAAGATTGAACATCTGACTTAGGATCCTCCTTCTTGGTTAGCTTCCTTCGGTGTACAGATTTTAGTATGATTATCCTACATTATATGTCTAATATCTACTTATTAGTGAGCATATACTATGTGTGTCTTTCTTCTTCTGGGATACCTCACTCAAGATGATCTTTTCCATATCCCACCATTTGCCTAAAAATTCCATGATTTTTTTTTTAATTGCTGAGTAGTATTCCATTGTGTAAATGTACAACAATTTCTGTATCCATTCCTCAACTGAGGGACATCTGGGTTGTTTCCAGATTCTGGCTATTACAAATAAAGTTGCTACAAATATGGTTGAGCAAATGTCCTTGTTGTATACTTGAGCATCTTTTGGATATGCGCCTAGGAGTGGTATAGCTGGATCTTGAGGTAGCAGCATTCCTATTTGTCTGAGAAAGTGCCAGATTGATTTCCAAAGTGGTTGCACAAGTTGACATTCCTACCAGCAATGGAGTAGGGTTTCTCTTTCTCCACATCCTCTCCAGCATATTTTGTCACTTGAGTTTTTGATCTTAGCCATTCTGATGGGTGAAAGGTGAAATCTCAGGGTCCTTTTGATTTGCATTTCGCTGATGACCAAGGATGTTGAGCATTTCTTTAAGTGTTTCTCTGCCATTTGATGTTCCTCTATTAAGAATTCTGTGTTTAGCCCTGTACCCAATTTTTTAATTGAGTTACTTTATTTGTTGTTGTTTAACTTCTTGAGTTCTTTATACATTCTGGATATAAGCTCTCTGTCAGATATAGGGTTGGTGAAGATCCTTTCCCAATCTGTAGGCAGTCGTTTTGTTCTGATGACAGTGTCCTTTGTTTTTACAGAAGCTTTTCAGTTTTGTAAGGTCCCATTTATTGATTGTTGATCTTAGAGCTTGTGCTGTTGGTGTTCTGTTCAGGACATTGTCTCCTGTGCCAATGAATTCAAGGCTCTTCCCTACTTTTTCTTCTAACAGGTTTAGTGTGTCTGTTTTTATATTGAGGTCTTTGATCCACTTGGATTTTAGTTTTGTGCAGGGTGATAAGTATGGATCTATTTGCATTTTTCTATATGTAGA
>REGO01000092.1:1383314-1476817 GCA_010120015.1 Rhombomys opimus | reverse complement strand
GTGAATAAAGTGTAATTAATAAAAAAAGGTCCTGTCTTGGATCTGTCATCTAAGGGATAGTGAGGACCAGTTTGGTTGCAGAGGTATGTAAGCTTAGAAGCCTTTAAATTGGGTGCTAGGCGCAGGGATCTGAAATTCTCCAGAAGGTATCCCAGACAGAAACCTGGAAGGACTGTGAAGTACGTCCCATGGGGAGAGTGGGAGTCAGTGACCCATTAAGGTGTCCCAAAAGCAATGTTTGACTGGAGGAGATTGGTACAATTTGTTTCAGCAGCTCGTTAGAGACCAAGAGCATAGCCTGGACAGACACAGGAATAGCCTAGACAGACACAGCTTACCTAGCACTAAGATTTTCACAGCGGACGAAACTGCTGGAAAGGTTCTCACCTAGGGGAAAGGTACTAGCTGAAGGGTTTGGATGCAGGTTGGTGAGGAAGCATTTACGACAATCAGAAGGGACTATTCTCCAATCGGCTGGTGTAGTCAGAAAGTGAGCCGGTGAGCAGGTGGATCCAGAATGGAATAGGGTTCCAGTGAGGTGACTTCAACCCACAAGTGGGGAGCACACTTGAAACTTTTGCAACCATGGTTTTGGTAGTTGGGATAATGAGTTTGCTATATAAGTAAGTTATATATATATGATTCAGATATAGATTTTATTATACAGTTTTGTCTGATAAGTTAATTGCATTAACGTGTTTTGATTTTATCAAACTTGTGTTTTCAAATTAAATTTATGTCTGCAAGTTTTTGATGTGATTAGAATGATGGACACATATCTCTCTCCTTTACTAATGGAAGATAAATACATTACTGTTAAAAGTTTATTTTTAGCCCCCCCTATATATATATATATATAATGTTTGCTTTGTTTCCACTTTCCCTGAGCAATTTGGTGTTAATATGAGGTTATTGGGATTAAACTATGAATAGAAAGAAACAATAATTAAATATATGTGTGTGTGTGTGTGTTTGTGTGTGTGTGTAATGTTAGATCACCTTAGTAAGCTCCAGGAATACCCATTTTTATCATCCTTGTTCACATTCACATGAGTACTGGAAAACAATGTTATTTACTGTGACATTACATTACTTTTATTACTCTTCGGAGGCCTTTTCTCAACATTTGTAGAACATTTGTAATTTACCCTCAGGCAGTTTTAAAAACTACTTACGTATCTATGTTTTTTTTTTTTTGTTTGTTTTGTTTTTTTTTTAATTATGGAAGTTGTTACTCTTGGAGAAATGTGCTACAGTGAGATTCCTAATGGCTAAGGTTATCATAGAATAGGGAATGTTACAATAAGAGAAAAAAATAGATTCACTTTGCTAGAAAACAATGCAAGACTACTTTAGGAGCATGGAAAGTTGACTCATTTTAAACCACTAGATGCTTGCATCTCTTGAAAAGCCTTCCTGTTTACCCCCTCCCCCATCTCTGGGTCATACATTCCCAGGCAGAAGATTTTGAATTGTCTCTTTCCATACTGTTGCTGGGTCCTTAGTTGCCCTTGTGTAAAGAAGAAATTTAAGATTGCAAATCCAACATGCAGTCAGAAGAAGCATGCAAGAAAGAAAAAGGCAGAAAAAAACCAAAAAGATAATGATGCAGATATTATGTGATATTGAGAAAGAAAATAATTCCCATGTACATAGAATAAAAAAAGGATGAGAACTAAGGACATGACAAGTTCAACTAACAGAATCAACTAACCTGGACTCATAGGGGCTCAGAGAGACTGTTTGGGTCTGTCCTAGGGATATATGTTATGGTTGCTGTTTTGGTGGCTTCAACAGTGGGAACAGGGGCTGTCTTTTTTACCTGCTTTGGAACCTTTTCCTCCTATTAGGTTGCTTTGCCAGCCTTGATGTAATGTGGGGTTTGGAGCTCCAGCTCCCAAATAATGATACAGAGACTTTTTATTAATCATATAAGGTTGGTGTTGGTTTAAGCTTGTTCCCCAACCAGCTCTTAACTCAAATTGTTTCGTTTATACTAATCTACATTCTGCCATGTGGCTTGTTACCTCTCCTCAGCAGCTTGGTCTCAGCACCTTGTATCTTCCTTCACAGCCAGCTGGCAACTCCTCTTCATGCCTGAGATTACTTCCCGGGGTCCCTGTCTCTGCCAGATGCCCTGCCTATCCTCTCTTGCCTCAGCTACTGGCTGCTCAACTCTTTATTTAACCAATCAGAAGGTATTGAAGAACAACATGTACAAAACACTGAGGCAGGTGATGTTTCAGAAAAATGACAATACCAAAGTCCGGCCTGTACTCAACCCTCAACTCAAATCAGCACAATACAAAGACAATCTTTACACAATTCACAAAAGGATCACCCCAACACTGATGTGCGGGGGTGTGTTTTGTCTTATTGCATCTTATTATGTGCACCATGTTTGTTTGATAGCCCTGGGAGGCCTGCTTTTTTCTGAAGGGAAATGGAGGAGCTGTGGCTCTGGAGGAGAAGGCAGGTGAAGGGGGGGCCACTGGGAGGAGAGGAGGGATGGAAAACCGTGGGGGATGTAACATATGAGGGAAGAAATAAAAATTTTGTAAGGATGACAGCAAGTCAACAGTAAGAAAATGCACTCAGTTTTTAAAGTGCATGGTTGAGATAACTTTATTTTGATGAGAAAATTATGATAAATTATAACTTTCTTTTCATCTAGTTGTTACCAAGTAAGGTGTTAATTAGATCACCAATGGGACTTTTAAAAACTGTAGAGCCCAACCCTGATTTTAGCCTGACTTATTGCCCTTCTGATTAGGGGTAGATTCCTGGAATATTTGAAGCTATGTGAACAGCCACTATTTTGGTGTATATGAATGCCCCCACATAAGCAACTTTAAGGTCCAGAAGGCTGCAAACCCAATGTGGAGACCCTGGTGGAGAGCGACAGGGAAAGAAGGACACCAGAAGTTTCTAGGAACTAACAAACTGATAGATAATGATAAATTTACTTTTCCTGAGCATATTTAAGAAAAAGAACCAAACAGAGAGCCACCAGCTTGTGGCTCTCCTTCTATCTGTGAGTTTGGAGGGACAGATAGGAGGGATGTTTAAACAGGTGTGGCAGAGGGCCCAGGGACTAGTTGACCAGTAAATAGGCCTTGGGTGGGAAGGCTGCCAAGAACTTAGGACATCAGTCAGAAGGCAGAAAGAGGGAGGAGGGGAGGTAAGTGTACTGCCCTGGCACACCACATCCTCTTTTCTATAGATGTGACCATGATTCATTTGAACTTTCTTGACATTGAGTAGGACACAGCACAGGATTCTTGCTTCCTGTTTCCAACCCAGCTTTATTATCTTGATGGTGCTGTAGGACTGTGCCCCATCTCAAGGGTTGCTGGTGATGCCTCCTGTTCTTCTGTGAGTATCAAATCAGTCAGCTTCTCGGTAAATCTTCTTCTCTGAGGTTGCCTTCTCAGAAGGAATATCTACCATGGCACTAGGCAAAGTCTTTTCTGCAGAACTAATTTCTCAAACCTCCATTTCACTATTCTTCATGCCAGCTATTAAAATTCACAGCAGCGACTCTGTGGACACTGCTTCTATGTAGGCTGGAGGTAAATTTAGGCCTTAATGGAGGATGTCACTCACAAGGCAAGATAATTTAAGGATGGTCTCTTTGCATTTGAATTTTAAAGCTCTGCAGCAGGAAGAAAGAAATGTTGCAGTGTAAATTTATGTATGGTATGGCTTTTGAGAAATATCTTTAGAATCAACATATGGATCACAGAGTGCCTATAATAAGCTTGGATAATGGAAGATTTGCTTATTTTTATTTCAGTTTATTTGTGAAGATGAATTTATAAATTTTAATTCCCCAAGGAGCAAAAATTGTATTTCCATGAAAAGAGGACATGTGTGATAAAACAAGGCTAGAAGCCAATTTTTTTTTTCTTACCAAGCTTAAAGTTATAGGACAGTCTCATCTGGCCTTTGGGAAAACAATATTAAATAGAGGAATTCTGAGCAATGGCTACAATCTGGAAAATAATTGTTTTGCTCTAATTGTATGTTGTCTGTAAGGTAGAGTGACAACAATAATAAAGAGTTAATCTTGGCACATACAGGCACCAAAATAGCTTAGTAAGTGTGGAAAATGCTAAGATTATCTCCAAGTGATGTAGCTAAAGATTATTTCTCTCTTTTTCTTTATATAGTTGAGATTCTTTGTCATCACACCCTTCTTCCTTATGAGTGTGCTGTAGGCTGTATCCAAGGAATTTTCAATAACTTGTCATTTAGGATCTACAGATGATGATGTTATGTCATTCAAGTTAATATTACTTGAAACACATCTGGAATGATAATTAAAATTAGATTCAGCCACAATTAAAAAAATTCAAATAAAGTAAAATACAGTCTCTTCAATAAGAGAGATGTGTTCTCTTCATCTAAAGGCTTAGAAGCAGTCAAGTATCAGAATGGCAGAGTGGCTCTAAGGCACCCTTTGGGACATGGTTTCTGTACAGTGTGAGTCTTGTCCCAGTGGCCCAAGATGGCAGCTAAAAAGGCAAGCAGCATATAATGTCAAAGATTCAGCTGGGATGGAAGAGGGAGAGAAAAAAAAAGGTACAGTTGTTACCTGGTAAGTGAGATCAGTTTTTATTGTTAGGTATCAACTCCTTTATTTCTGGGACTAGAACTTAGTTATATAGAGAAGCCAGGATTCAAGGGGGCATGAAAAGTATAAACTTTATTCTGAAGGATGGAGTGTCCCACTAAATTGGCAGGGGACGAATGTCTGATAGATGATAGCTGACAGTTTGCCATAGGTGGTGTACCAGCGTTCTTGCTTTGTAATCCAATTTCTGCACTTACTGGTCTCCAAGTTCTGCAGAAGAACACATAGTAAGGATTAATAGTAAATGACATCACATGGGAACTTGGGGACAGTGACTGTTCAGCCTCAGAGGGATGGAACATACCGTCGATGGCAATGTAGCACCCACACAGCTTTGTCACCAAGACGGAATTTGCTGTATGTTAACAGAATACTAACCAAGATATGGAGAGCGCTCAAGACAAGAGACAGAATGGCATGTGAGAACTTACATCATCTTAACTGTTTATGGTAAAAAAAATAGATTTATACATAAAAATGTTAGGCAGAACAAAGGTATTTGATCATAAACATTTGAAATCTCTTGACTTAAAGGATTTTTTTCCCAGAAGACTTTGCCTCTCCAACCCCATGATTTCTTTACTCGGTTGCATTTTTGTTTGTGTAGTTTGCAGTTGCAGCTGGAGACTATTTGTGGGGTAAGTGTAATCCTACATCACATAGGGACTGCATCATTGTACCAAGCAGATGTATAAAAGTTGCCCAAGATTGATCAATGTGACCAAATTCACCCAAGATGCCAGGAAACAGTGGGGCCAGTGTGAAATTCAGGAGGCAACTGCTATTGGTAGCTTGGTGGTATGCACACTTCCAATTTGTCCAGAGTAGCCACGCGAGCATATATTTATTTACATTTTTCAGGTTCAAATGTTGGGAAACAATCCCCTTTAAAATGCCACCAATGCCAAACCAATGTCAGGTGCTTCTCTTTGATCTTGTCATTTTGTCCTATTTATATATTTTCCATTATCAATTTTTTAATTAAAATTCTTTTCTATAAATATATTTTGATCACATTTTCCCTCTCCAAACTCCTACCAAATCCTTTCCATTTCCCAGCCCACCCAACTTCCTATTTTCTATCTCTCAATAAAAACAAACATAAAAATGAAAAATTAAAACCAACCAACGAACCAACCAACAAAAATGCTCAAACAAAACAAAATGAGACAATCTCCTGCCCCCCACCCCCCCAAAAAAACCCTATAACAAAACAAAACCCTGAGTCTGTTTTGTACTGTGTTGGACAGCTGCTCCTGGGCATGAGAACTACCTTGGAGTGTGGCTGATAAACCAGTGACATGCATGCCAATGGAGGAAGATGATTTCCCCATTCCCAGTAGGTATCAATTGCAAACAGTGTCTTGGTTAGGGGGTGGGACTTAGTTTTATACTGTTTCTTCTATGCACTGGGACTTTTTGGTTTGAACCTGTGAGGATCTTGCATGTGCTGTCACAGTCTCATGAATTCAGGTATGTATCAGTCCTGGTGTGTGTGTGTGTGTGTGTGTGTGTGTGTGTGTGTGTACGTGTGTGTGCGTGCGTGTGCATGCGTGTGGAGAGACAGGGAGAGAGAGAGACTTGGAGTTATCCATCACCTCTGGTTCTTACAATCTCTTTGTCTCCTCTTCCACAGAGATCTCTTTTCCTTGAGTTGGGGGTATGATATAGACATCCCTTTAGGGCTGAGTGCACCAGAGTCTCTCATTCTAGGCCTGTTGTCCAGTTGTGGTCTCTGTGTTAAATATCATCCACTGAAAGAAGAAGCTTCTCTGATGAAGGCTGAGCCATGCACTAACCTGGACCCCAGGCTAGTGTGGCCACTGATAGAGGGTGGTTCTGCTGGTGGGCAGAAGTCACAAAGATAGGCTAGAAGAAAAGGCTAGAAGGATGATGTGAAAGGACCTGTATCCTAACTAAGAGGTAGAGTCCCTAGGGGATGGAGGTGTGCTGGGAGGAGGGCCACTATCGAGTTTTCTTTTTTCTTTTTTTTTCACTTGTGTCACTTAGGTAACCAATGTAGAATTGAGGCATAAATATTTTAGTTATTTGAGTAATACTTATAGAAGCAACTCATTCTTAAAGTTAAAAACAACAAAACAACACCAGTGAAATGTGGTTGAATTTCATTTGCAAATAATCTAATAGTTTCATGTAGTGATTTAAGAACACCACCATCTTCTAAATAATGGTAACAATCTTTTCTATATGGGAAACAACATTAAGCTTCATATTAAATATAAGAAATGACTTAATTAGCAAAACAGTTGCATAGTGTGCTACTGCTAGCTGATTCTACAAAGAAAAAGGCTTTTAAAAAGTTGTATTACTTATTAGAGTTACAAAGTTATTTTTCTTTGAAGTCATGTGGCATACCATGACATAAAATAAGACAAGAGCTTATAGAACCGAGTCTCTCTCTCCCCCCACACTCTTCTCCCTTTCTCTCTCTCTCTCTCTCTCACACTCATACACACACACACACACACACACACACAGAGAGAGAGAGAGAGAGAGAGAGAGAGAACACTCAGTTGTGTCTGAATATTTGTATGTTGTACTTTTTATTTGTCAGACTTGGCAACTTCACCACAGAACTTGATGGGTCTGATTCGTTTGGCTGCAGCTAGAGAATTGAAGAGACCCTTTGATAGACTTGAACCACAAAGACCATTCGGATTATGCATCTATTCTAACACTCTTCCCCTCCCCATATGCCTTTCATTCCAAAGAGCTTTAGAGTACAGCAGAACAAAAACCAGGCAGTATGTGGTGAAATTCATTAACAGTGTTTTAATTTCACTGTTGACTGTGCTTATCCACATTAATAATTTATGCTGCCATTGTGACTGTGGCAAGGCAAGCTGCTTGCTGGAGCACTGGAGGGTGTACTGCTTTCCGATTTCATGTCCTCAGTTAAGCATATTAAATTTAACACACTGAGGACATCTACATTCTAGTCGTGTTGAGCAAGCATTCGGGGAAACTCAGGTAGGTTAATTGTCAAGGAGGAACATCCGTGCTCTCTTTGGTATTTATGTGGAATCCACAGCTTTGCTGGCAACATGCCAAGGAAAGCAAGCACAGGTCAAAAATGAAGTAGGAAGGACTGGAGGAGTCTGGGCTGGTGGGCAGGAGTGATAGTGGAAAATGCAGGTGGTCCAATGGGTGTTCTAGAAAGGAAAAGGGTTGGGCAGGCCTTTACCAGTCTCCTCACCAAACCAAGGAATGGCTGATGCTGCCTCTGCGGTTGTGTGCACTTACCTTCCCAGCTCTTTTCTCTTTCTGGTGTTAATTTTCCTTGCCATGTCATCATTCTTATTTTTATCCCTCTCGCCCCCTTCACCACCTCTCTGCTTGGAACTGATTCCACGTTCACCACACATGTCCCCAGGAGATTTCCCTGAAGTTTCTGTGGGTGACTGTGATCCCAAAGGCTAAGGGATTTTACAAGTCACTCGTTCAGCCAGAGATTTGGTATATATTTATCTTTAGCATAATTTATTCTTACTGTGGTATTTTAGAAGAAAGTGTCTGCCTTCATTTTTTTTTTAATTTCAGCTCAAATCTGATTGATCCTGTGTCAAATATCCTTCTTGCAAATCTCATGGGCACACCAGAAGTGTTTCCCATTGAACAGAAAAGCCGAAGTCACTGGCCAGAGGCCAGTTCCATTGTACCATGACTTCTCGAATTCCAAACTTTAGAGCCCAGTATCCTAATATTACTGTCCCTTTTCCTACAGGCTTCTGAAATAGCATGCATCTTCCTAGTTCCCTCTGTCCAAGACTGCCATCCCCATCCTGGCCTCTGTCAGCTTCCATCCTAGTCTGGGAAAAACAATATTGAACAGTGTCTTTTACAGTCCTGAACACCTTCCTCTACGAATCCAGTTATTTCTTTATTCAGTTACTTATTGGTTAATTTCCCAAGTACCCATTGAATGAGTGGCTTGAGTGTAAAATGCTTCATGTGAGATAAAGCGGAGGAAGTCTTGTCCTGATGCCCACAAAGCTGCCCAGGATCCCAGTACAGCTGCTGCTCTACCGACTTATCCCTGGCATGTCCAGTATGAGGCAGTGAGGCCAGCTTCTTCTTAGGGTCAGCAGAAAGTCTAGGCTTCTGGCTTTGCTTAGCCGTGGTGGCAATTCTTTGTGGGAATCTTCTCATCAGCCTTTATTAAAAGCACCTTCAGCACCAAACCCCCAGATACACCAGCTTTCCTAGTAATATCTAGAGTAGTTTATAGTTTCCCCACTGCAGGCTGGTAAGACAGAGTGGTTTGTGTTCCTGGATTCACAAATCTTCACTAAGACGTAGCTGGAAGTCACACTCTTTTACCTTTTGTTTTTCAGTTCATACCCTAGGTAGACTGTTGTTCAAGTTAAACAACACCCCACTGATCTCACAGTTATTATGCTGTACACTAAGACATCCGAACATTCAGATGTTGAATTGCAAGCAGGTTAAACTTTAAGAGAACCTATAAACCTTGACACTAGTCACATCGGGAAGTGACCTGAGGTATGACCCTTGCAATCTACACAAAAACTAAGGGGCCTGATAATTCTAAGACCTAATTTTGACTGTCTTTGCTTCAGAGCTATCTGGTGTCCGGGGAAGGAAGCGAAGTGAAGCCTAAGTTTGCCTTGTCTCATTCATGTAGATGTCAAACTTCAGCAGATGAGGGCTGAAGCTTGTATTTAACAAGCTTCATGGCCTGACTGAGCCATCTTTAGGGAGTACAATTCTGATGACCGGATTATTTGCAGATGAATAGCAAGTAGGTGATCAAAGATGGGGTCAAAGTGTGCAGAGATGTGGGTTCAGTTTCCTTGGTGATGCACAGATGCTTATTAGCTTATTACTGTGAAATGATGAACCAGAGTTCGTGGAAGCAACACACTTCAAGCTAAGACTGGAAATGTGACTGAGGGGATGGTGGCAAATTTATTAATTCTTGACTCTTCCCACCTGGCATTTTTCTTTCTTTTTCTCTTTTCCTTTCTTCTTTCTTCCTTTTTATAATAAATAATCCAAATATGTAGTATGTACCTACCAGGAAGATGTATGAGAGAAGTTTGAGGAGTTTAATGCAAATATAAATATCTATCCACATGCCTCCTCAAATGGAAACTGCTTTAAAAGTAGTTGGGAAGAATTGTAAAATTCTACCAAAGTTTTCTGGTCAAAAGAAAGTAGTTTATACGTCCACTTTCCTTTTGCCTCTCCCCCACCATCCCATCCCATTGTGGATGTACACTGTAAAGTTTGCAAATGAGAAAAAAAAAAAAAACAGGCAAGACAGTGACCTATCTTCAGCTAGACCCAACTTAACAGTCATTTGAAGGGAAAGAAAAGGGCTAGCAACAAGGATGAGCCTCAAGCTTGGTGCCTGCATGTATTAAAAGGGAAAGAATGTATGGGGAAGCCAAGGTCTAGGAAGGAAGAGACAGTATCTTAAACGCCTTGTTGTTTCTTAAGTTTCTAATACATATAACAGTTCTCTTCTCTAATAATGGAAAAATCTGCTAGTGAATTGGTTGGCCATGATTTCTTATGCTTTATGCAAGCTCATTCATCTTCACTCCCTCTTGGGAGCTCACCACACAGAGTTTCAAGGAGGCGTCTCACCTGCAAAAGCTTGAAGCAAGGACAATAGATTTTGTGAAATTCAGGAAGGCATAATAAAGACGATTTACTGCAAAAGCACTGAAGTCTGTAGACATGCCGAGGGATTTTCTCCTACTGTGGGAATTGTCTCTAACTGCTAATTTCCAGGTTTAGCAATTCTAATGCTCACAAATTACAGTTCTAAGTAGGGGGAAGGCAGGAGGCTTGTATTAGAATGGAAATTTTGCTTGCAAGATGAGGGTATTATGAGTAATGACAGGATGGGTTTTCAACATTTAAGCATGAAACTTTTTTAGGCTGGTGTGGAAAATTGTTCAAAATCACAACAAGTAAACCAATAGCATCTTTTTGTATCTCCCTGTGAACTACATTCCATGTAGATTTAGTTATTGCAGATCTATAGGAAAGGGTGAAAAAGTATCTCAGTGGTAGGATAAAGCATCCCTTGGGTATATGCTCAAGAGTGGTATAGCTGGATCTTGAGATGGATCAATTCCCTTCTTTCTGAGGAACTGTGACTCTCATTTCCACAGTGGCTTCGCAAAAATACGACTGTTCTAAACAAAAATACATAGCAATAAAAGGATTCCTGATGACATTTTGCTATACTCATCAATCAGTGTCTCACCATCGGAGATGTTTCCACCTGCAGCATCTGGGGAAAAAAATACAAAGATCCATACTCGACATTATGCAGAGAGTGAGACACCTTGGAACATGCTGCCCTACATGAGGTCTCCATAAAATACCTCCCCTCAGGGATCAGGGAACCCCACGGAAGAGGAAAAAGAAAGATTTTAAGAGCCACACGGTATGTAGGACAACATGATAACAAGAAACTCTAAAAAAGCTGGCATGACGGACATCAGAACTCACAGAGACACGGGTGGCATGTATGTGTCCTGCAATGACCTGTACTAGACTGGGCTTTAGAGCTTGACTTGGAAGTGGATGCATGCCCCCACCCCTAACCCAGAAGCAATCTCCAATTGATAAACTTTTGCAAATGTAAATTTAGTTTCCTCCAAGGAAGCCTCACTGGGGGAACAAACTACTCTGAAGGGCAGGCTGCTTGCCCAGCAGTGGATGCCAGCAGAAAATGAATTCACAGTCTATAGAAGCCCTTTGTATCACATTGTGCGTCCTTGCTAACCTCTAATTAGTTAAATTTCCAAGGGTTGTCTCTCTCTCTCTCTCTCTCTCTCTCCTTTTATTGAAAACAGATTTCTTTTTTTCTCACATGACATATTCTGATTATGGCTTCCCCTCTCAGTACTCCTACAATTTTCTTCCCTCCCATCCAGATCTATCCTCTCTCTATCTCTCATTGAAAATCAAATACGCTTCTAAGGGAAAAATAATAAAATGCAATGTAATAATACAAAAAATAACAAGAAAACCCCATCACAACTGGATTGGACAAAACAATCAAGCAGAAGGAAAAGAACTCAAAAGAAGTCACAAGAAACAGTTGCTTCAAAACTCCATTAAAATGTTCAACTGGAAACCTAATACATATACAACTAGGACCTGTAGGATAAAAAGAAGAAAAATATATAAATGAAATAGTAAAAAGTAACAAAATAAAATCGACAACAACAAAGGTGATTACTGTTATTTATAGAAGACACTGATCTTCAATACACCATGTCTATCTGGAGCCTTGATCCAACCTTCCAATCAGGAGGCTTCTTGGTTTTGTCTGTTTCATTAAACCAAAGCATCCAAGGATAGACTAAGCTAAGTCCCATGACATATTGCTAGCTTCAGAACAGAATTAACTCTCTAGATTTGGGTTTTAGTCTTCCTTCCTTCCTTCCTTCCTTCCTTCCTTCCTTCCTTCCTCCCTCCCTCCCTTTCTCTCTCTCTCTCTCTCTCTCTCTCTCTCTCTGTCTCTCACTCTGTCTCTCATAACTGGTATATTGCCTATCCTTAGTATTCTTTTTCTAATAGTCTATTTATTTATTACAATTTATTCACTTTGTATCCCCACTGCTCCCGCTGCTTAAATTTCTTTGAATTCCTTTGAATTTCATTTTCTCATGGCTGAGGCTTTGCATTAAACGGTATTTATTTTTCTGGGTATTTTGAAATGATTTGAACTAAAGGTCAGTAAAGACTGCTGCTGTTTCTCTGCCTCTCCTCTTCCTCCTTCTTGGTTATACAGTCTTTCCTACCAGAGAGAAGAAAATGACTTAATTTTGAGCTACTCTGGGCCATGTTATTATTTCTGAAAATAAGGCATGAAAAGTACATTCCATAAGATATGATAGATATTTGTAAATGTTCTGGCACTAGTACCATTTCTGTTACTAGAAAAATCTGTGTCTGGTCAGCTATGCCAAAGGACATTCAAGGATAAAAGCTTTGGCCTTTATCCAAGACAATAGTTATGCAGATGTATTTCTGAAAGAGAAAAAAATAAGGCTTTAGAGGAGATACTATTAATCACGGATCACCCTGAGATGCTGTACCTATTCAGGGCTTTCTGCCCTGCCATTTACGATCCTATTATGCTGATATTGGTGAGTGGAGAAAGGTAAATTCCAGATTAGGAGAGAATTGATTAAAAAAGACTCTTATTCTTTTATATGATAAATCTGTATCTCATAAAGAGAAGTCTTCCTTTCTTGGTGCCTTTAGAGAATGGCTGGCCCAGTGTGTTGAAACAGAAATTATTAACAAGATCTGATGAGAGCAAAATGCATGGAAACCATAAGTGGTGCCAGGGTAGAGATGCTGGGATGTGCTCAGTGAAGAGTGTTTTGTTTTCTGCTGGTTGATTCTATGTTTAAACACAAGAGATGGCAGCAGTTGGCCAGAGTCTACTTCAAGAGTTTTGTGTTTCCTCTGTTTTGCAAACTTCTTTGCTCCTATGACTCCATCCCAGGGGAACTCTGGGTTAGCTGATGAGAACTGATCTTGGCTCTGCTCTTTTCTCTCTTCGCCAATGATATTCTGCTGCTCACAGCTCTACCCATATGTCTCAGCAAATGTTGCAGAAGGATTGATGGGCGATGTGTGTGTGAGATCTTGCTGAAAACGAAAGTCTAAAATACATCCTGAGAAAAGCAACAGTAACCACATTTTGGGCATCAGCAAAGGTGACAGATGTTAGGAGGGGACTACATTTTTCATGCCTACAGAGTACCTTTCTCTGGGGCCAACATTATGTTCCTTCCTAGCACACCATGTGTCACTGACTCCAGATTCCCTCTCTGTGACACAGCAACAAAAGCACTGATCCTCAAGGCTGCGACTGCCCCGGCTGTAACTGTGCTTGTTATACCCTCTGGTCCGTTTGAAATGCTTGCCTTCCAGGTTGGTCTGCACTTCCATGGTAATGAGGAGGCTTTGCTCTGAGCTGCTTTCAGGGTCTTATGCTTATATGACAAGTTACATGCCATTCTGTCTTTACAGGACATGCATAAGCAAGCCTTCTAGCTACCTGACCCACTGTACCTTTGGGTCCCCCGCCCACCCTCGCCAGCCTTCTGCCAGTGCAGTTCTTGGATTGTGTTCACTTACTGGGAGCTAATGCTTCCCCATGTTCCTACAAGGCTTCTCAGAGGGGCATTCTGGTGCTTGCAGGGCATGTGATTTTGTCTCACCTGAGCATGCTCCTGAGGAGACACAGTGCCTCATTTAGTTCCACTGTGTGCAACCTGCTCTAACAAGACTCTAGCTCCCATTCAGGCATCAGAAACTGTCTCTCTGTTCCACACATCAGGGCTTGTGTCACTGTCATAGTACAATCTAACTGAGGAAGACCATAGAGAAAAGAGAACAGACAAGTTTTAGTAGGACATGTTTTTTTTTTAGGACAGTGTAAAGCTAGCATGATGCAATGAGAAATGACAGTTGTTCCACAGAAATTGCTTGACCCAGAGACAAAGGCTTTTGTACGCCATCCAATTAATGACTGGCCATTGTTAGTGAGGCAACTGAGGGCAGGAAAGCTGCAATCATCCATGTCCATGACACTCTTTCCGAGGATGGATGTGTGAACTGTTGGCGGATGCACTAAAAGCGTCTAGGACACACCAACCAAACCATTAAGTGTGACAGAGGTGGGGCAAATGACAAGATTGCCTGTCATCTCATTTCCATGGCTAGGCTAAAGATAATTTAAAGCACAGTTCCTGAGCTGTCACTAATATTTCTATCAGAATGCATAATTTGTTCCATGTTTACAAGATACCACCTATGCTCCTATTTAAAATGAATTTACAGTTTTAGCATTCTAGTTGTCTCTTACATAACTCTGTATTACTCTGCTGCAAAACTCTCTCGGCATAGCCAGTCATGCTCTATAAAGCCTCAAAGACAAAAACATGTAATTATGAAATAGTTTTTAAAAAGGTATTTGGTGACATGCAGTATAAATGGTGGGACAAATCCTATAGTGATCTGTTTAATTTTTATAAAGAAAAAGATCTTTTTAAAACAAATCTGAACTTCTGCACGTCATATTTGCATAGTGACTTGACTGCATGCCGTTAAAGGGCTTTAACACAAGATGGTTATGTATGTGCAATTCAGCAACTTTGAAATTGTGTGTGTTCCTGAGCAGTAGCCAATGATCATCATTAACAAAGCTGAAGTCATGTTCTCAATGAAGTCCTTTAAAGGGAAGCTAATTACAATAATCATAAAGGTTGAGTTTACTTAGGTAAAATCCATAGATGCCTAGAGAGAAATTAAATATATCTACTGAAATTTCAACCCTAGAATGGAAGAAATGAAACATCTGCCACCAAATAAGAGCAGTATAATAGGAAACAATGCTTTGGCAATAAAATTATCAAAGGACTGTAAGAAGTCTTTGCAGTCATTAAGAGATAGATGGGATAATATAATTGTCTTAATGATATAAATCTTTAACAAGGGAAGAAACACTTTCACTAGTTAATTTATTTTATGACTGGTTCCTTTTCCAATTTAATTTAAAATTGCTCTTCATATAATTTTGCTAGCTCTAACGCTCATTTTGTTCACCTTTCAGACCAAAACACTGAGTTAGTAGGTAAGTCACCAAACACTTGGAAAAATGCCACTGGCTTCCGGGTCCTACATGATTTAGAAGGACTCTGTTCTTTGACCTCTCCTTTAGACTCTTTCCTCTTCAATACAACTCAATAAATTGTAGCAATTTCTAAATAATGTTTGGGTCTTGAGAAAATTGGTTTGAAAAATGAATCTTAACCTTCATTACCAAAGGAAATGTATGAGTTTTCTCTTTCCTGTGCCAAGATCAGTTCTTTTACTAGGTGTGTCAGAAAAACGCTGAATGAATAATAAAAGTGATTCTTGCTTTCAGGTGATAGTAACTCTATACACAATATCTATATTGATAAACATGTTATCCTACTGTGTGCTGTGTGACCTTATTTCTGAGGAGACATGAAAAAAATATCTACTCGCTCTAGATAAGGGGTTGACGACAGACCAGTCAAGATACCACAGAAGTTCAACTTGGTGAACCAGTAAGTCTATTGGGGTTGCTTGCAAGAATATGGGTGAGCATATTACAGGAGCAGAAATGATTTATTTTTTTTTCAATATTTGTGTTTTATACAATTCTTTAGGATATTGACATAGCATTTTCTACATATTACCATTTAATTCATCTTTCACCTCCCTTTATTTTTTCCTTTTTTTATTAATTACACTTTATTCACTTTGTATCCCCCCCATAAGCCCCTCCCTCCTCCCCTCTGGACCCCACCTTCCCTCCCCCTTCTTCATGCATGCCCCTCCCCAAGTCCACTGATAGGGGAGGTCCTCCTCTCCTTCCTTCTGATCTTAGCCTATCAGATCACATCAGGAGTGGCTGCATTGTCATCTTCTGTGGCCTGGTAAGGCTGCTCCCCCCTCCGGAGGAGGTGATCAAAGAGCAGCCCAATCAGATTATGTCAGAGGCAGTCCCTCTTCCCATTACTATGGAACCCACTTGGACACTAAACTGTCATGGGCTACATCCGTGCAGGGGTTCTAGCTTATCTCCATGCCTGGTACTTGGTTGGAGTATGAGTCTCTGGGAAGACCCCTGTGTTCAAATTTTCTGGTTCTGTTGCTCTCCTTGTGGGGTTCCTGTCCTCTCCAGCTTTTACTATTTCCCACTTCTTACATAAGATTCCAGCGTCAGCTCCAAAATGGGACGGCTCACGAGGGTGCAAAGCCAGAGTTCACTGCACCACATGCAACAGCTTGAAACCTTTCTCTTCTAGACACCTCAGGGGCCTGAGCCACGGCTCTGCAGCTCAGCTGGTCTCTGCCTCTTCCAGGTGGTTTGGACAGTTTGAGCCTCTTCTAGGAAGCTTGTCTTGAGTGAGGGCGGTTGTTACTGCTTATATTAAACTAAGGATGAAGAGCCTAATGACTGGTCAGTTTCAGGATATCTAGAAGCTCCTGTGTTGTTTGCCACCTGCAGGGTGGAGGTGGAGTGTTTCTCCTCTCTTTAGACCATCTTGCTGCTTAAACAGATGAAAGGTTTTATCTCAAGAAAATTATACTCAATATCATAATATGTAAAGTATTCTTCTCTTCCTCCTTCTCACCCTACTTATTCCCCTCCTCTTCATTCTCCTTCATAAATTTCAGGATAGAATCTCACCAGAGTCAGGGATAATCTAGAATTCATTACGCATGTAAGATGGAACTCCTGGCAATATTCCTACATCAGACTTTCGAGTGCTGTGGTTACAGGCTCATGTCACATCCACAGCATAAATTCTAATTTAAGTTATTTAAAATAGACAAATATTAGAGCATGGAGATTATTACATTTTTGAATAGATGATTAAATACACATTCATTTAATGAAACATATTTGAAAATGTCTTCAAATCTTATGAATTTTTTTCAATGAAATCTGAATTAGGGCTACCTGTTATTAAGTACTGGAAAAACAAAAGACTGCTTTATTGTCAGCATTCATATTTTCTCTTACTTTGCTTTTCTGTTGAAAGTAGGTATATTCAAACTTGCTGTCAGTATTTCAAGGTTCCTTGATGATTATCACTCTAGTATGACAAATTCTCCACTTTCCCACTTCCCAAGATACTCTATACTCAATTACAAGACTATATCAAGCTTGTGTGTCTTGTGTGTAGCTATAGGAAACAAACCATATATAAGTGAGGCAAATTTCCCACATATCTCTTTTCTTGGCACAAGACTAAATAACACCATAATCATTTTTAATATCATTCTGTTCTCACATTCATTTTGTAAGGCAGCGTTGTCTTTTCAACTTTTCCTGGAAACTGTCTGTGGGTGGGTTAGCAAGTACCTTGTAAGTATAAAATACAGCAGTACAAAAACAAACAAATGAACAAAAACAAAACAAAACCCAACAACAACGACAACAACAAATTTAAAAAGCTGAAACTAGCTGAGTAGACCAGGGAAACCTGTAACCTAGCTGAAGACCTTCAAGGCTCTGTCCTCTCCTCCAAATCCAATCTTTCTATTTCACCCCTTGCTCTGTAACAGATCTCTTGCTGCAGGCTTCCTTCCCTCTGTCCTGCCCACATCTCCTGTGGCCCTTACAGATTTTCTTCTCCTAGTCTCCCTCCCCAAAAAGATTGCTTTATTTCAGGCCCCAACTCCACCAGAAACCCCACGCTAACTCCCAGGTCTCTTCACCCAGGGAAGCAAGTAGGCTAACCGTAGATCTTTCCCTGATCTTCTGTTCCTCCAGTTCCAAGTGCCCAGTCTCTGGCTCTGTAGCAGACCTTCTGAGGTAACCTCTCTTCCTGTTTATCTTCATTCCAAGGAGACTAATAGACAGATCCTGGAGACACACTCGGATTTCCTCCCTCCTATGATCTGATTTCAGACCTATAACCTACCTCCATTATTAAGTGTCAGCTCCCAATACCCAGAAATACATTTACCTGGAATCCCTGGGGGCCACACTTACAAGGTGCACACACACACACACACACACACACACACACACAAATTCCTATCAGGAAACGTACAGCCACTGCATTCTTCTAAAATAAAGACAGGAAACAGAAACCAAGGAACAAAATAACCATCCAACAAATCAAAACCAGTTATCAGCACCTTGACCTATAATCT
Organism: Rhombomys opimus; assembly: GCA_010120015.1. NCBI lineage: Eukaryota > Metazoa > Chordata > Mammalia > Rodentia > Muridae > Rhombomys > Rhombomys opimus. Next base: position 1,458,456 of record REGO01000092.1, on the reverse strand, counting down.
TCCCAATCCCAGATGTCTAGAAGCGAGCATAAAAACAAAATGAATAACAGCCAGGACAGTATGTCCGCACTAGAATCCAGAAATCCTACCATAGCAGGCCCTGAATATTCCAGCATAGCTGAAGCACAAGAAAAATATCCAAAACCATCTGTATGAAAGATGATAGAAGTCCTTAAAGAGGAAACAAATAAATCCCTTAAAGAAACCACGTGCGCACACACACTCGGGGGTGGGGGGGAGGAAGGAAATGAATAAAACTATTCAAGACATGAAAACAGAAACAGAATCAATAAAGAAAGCCAAAAGTAAGGGAATTCTAGAAATGAGAAATTTTAGGAATGTAAAAAACACAGCATAGGCAAGCCCCACTAACAGAACACAAGATATGGAATAAAAAAGAATCTCAGGAGACCATGGAAGATACCATGGAAGAAATGAATGCATCAGTCAAAGAAATGTTAAGTCTAGAAAAACTCCTGGCACAAAGCATTCAGGGAATCTGCAGCAGTATGAAAAGACAAATTTAAAAATAACAAAGTAGAGGAAGGAGAAGAAACACAGGTCAAAGGATCAGAAAAATTTCAAGAAATTTCAACAAAATTAGAAGAGAAATTTCCTAACCTAAAGAAGGAGATGCTTATAAAAATACAAAAAACACACAAAACATCAAATAAATTGATCCAGAAAAGAAAGTCCCCCTTCATCACAAATAATCAAAGCACTAAATGTTCAAAACAAAGAAAGAATATTAAAGGCTACAAGAGAAAAAGACCAAATAACATAGAAAGCCAATTTTGTTAGAATTACATCTGAATTCTCAGCGTAGACTCTGAGAGCCAGAAGGGCCTGGATAGATGTGCTGCAGATTCTAAGAGCCCACAGATGTGAGCTTAGACTACTTTATACCCAGCAAAACTTTCAAACACCATAGATGGATAAAAGAAGATATTCCATAGAGCCAAATTTAAACAACATTTATCAACAAATTCAGCCCTACAGAAGGTCTAGAAGGAAAACTCCAACCTAAAGTTGTTAATTTCATCCAGGAAATCACAAGGAATAAATAACCTCAGAACAGCAATATCAAAAAAAGGAAGCATGTGTGCATGCACACACACAAAAAAACACCACCACTGCCACCACTACCAATATCAGGAATCCACAGTCATTGGTCATTGATATCTCTATATCAATTTTGTCAGTTCTCCAATAAAATGAATGTGAAAACAGGCTCCATCCTTCTGCTGCATCCAAGAAACACACCTGAACATTAAGGAGAGACATTATCTCAGGGTATAGGGTTGGAAAAAGATATTCCAATATGGACCTACGAAACAAGCTGGTGTAGCCATTTTAATACCTAACAAAATAGACTTCAAACAAAAAACTAATCAGAAGAGATAGGGAAAGACACTGCATACTAATAAAAAAATCCATCATGTGACATTTTAATTTTTACCATTTATACATCAATCACAAGTTTGTAAAGAAACATCACCCCAGCTTAAACCACATACTCACCCTCACATATCAATAGTGGGAAGCTTTAAAACCCTGCTTTTTGGTGTCAAATAGGACTGCGACTGTGACTTGGGAGAACAAATTCAGGTTACCCTAAATATTGGATTCTAGTGTGGTAACCTTTTCATGAAGTTTCGCAGTGCTGTTTGACACCAGAATAAACCCTATCTTCTTCCCTTTGTTATGTGGGCTATGATTTATCACGGACTGGATCTACACTAGTAATTTTCAGTAACTCAGTTTCATGTTTTCAAATGGATTTAGTCCTGGCTGCTGTTATGAAGAATTCTGATTCATAAATCAAGATAGACTCTGTGACAAAAATGGTTGACTTTGGGGACACAGTACTGGCCCCCTGTCATCCATAGCCAACAGATAATAAAAATCACAGAAAAACAACAACAAAACCTGCTTTCACCAATAGATAGGTGACCCAGACAAAAACTAAACAGAATTTCTGGAGCTAATAGACAAACCAAATGTACCTTACTCAAACACAAAGGACTATGCATTCTTCTCTCCACCTCATGAAACTTTTTCTAAAATTGAGCACTTACTCAGACACAAAGTAAGTCTCTAAGCTAGGGTCAGATGGAAGGGGAGGAGGTCCTCCACTATCAGTGGACTGGGGAAGGGGCATGGGAGGAGAAGAGGGAGGGAGAGAGGGTGGGATTGGAAGGAAACTAGGGTGGAGCTACAGCTGGGATACAAAGTAAATAAATTGTAATAAATAAAAAATTATATAAAAATAATAGTAAATCAGAATGTCTGTGAAAAAAAAAAAGATTAAAAAAATTGAAATAACTCCCTGCGTCTTACCAGATCACCACTAATTAAAGTTGGTTATCAACAATTACTAAAACAGCAGAAAGACTACAAACTCATAGAAACTGAGCAACTCTCTACTGAATAAAAAGTGGGTCAAGACAAAAAATCAAATTAAAGACTTTTTAGAATTTAGTGAAAATGAATACACAACATATACATAAACTTATGTAATAAAGTGAAAGCAGTTCTAAAAGGCAAGTTCATAACACCAAGTGCCTAAAAACATTAAAAAAAAACTGGGAAGATTTCATACTAGCAACTTACTGGCACACCTGAAAGCTATAGAACAAAAGGAAGAAATCACACCCAAAAGGACTAGATGGCAAGAAATAAAGTCAGAGCTGAAATCAACAAAATAGAAACAAAGAGAACAATACAAAGAATCAATGAAACAAAGAGTTAGTTCTTTGAGAAAATCAATAAGATGGACAAACCCTTATCCAAATTATCTACAAGGTAGAGAGAGAATATCCAGACTCACAAAATAAAAAATGAAAGGGGGACATAACAAGAGCCACAGAAAAAGTCCAGAGAAGAGGACATACTTTAAAAACCGGTGTTTCACTGAATTGGAAAATTTTAAAGGAATAGATAATTTTCTCAATAGTATCACTACCAAAGTTAAATCAAGATCAGATAAGCAATTTAAATATACATAATTCCTAATGAAATAGAAACAATCATTTAAAATCTCCCAACCAAAAAAACAAAAAAAATTGGTACCAGATAGTTTTAGCATAGAATTCTACCAGAATTTCAAAGAAGAACTAACACCAATATTCCTCAAATTATTTCACAAACTAGGAACAGAAGAACTGTTGGAAACAAGCAATAGAAAGTTATTCTAAGTATTACCATTTCCTTTTCAGACTTTATTTAATAATAGGGAGGAACTAAAGTTAAGGTCCCTGGCCCTAGGACCAATAGATGAACAACTTCTGTTTTAAGGAAACAGTTGTCTGAGTCCAGACATATCAAGGACAACTTGTAAGAGTCAATTGTCTGAGTCCAACCATTTCAAGAACTTCTCCATCTTTATACAGGGCCAACTGCCGGAGCCAGCCAGCAGAGTCGAACGGTTGAGTCGGGAGTGAGGATTAATATTATTTAAATAAACACACAGCACTCAGGAAACTTTTTTAAAGGTCCAGACTCGACAGCCACAGCAAAAGGCAGGCTGCTGCAGCAAGCAGTGCAAGCAGCAAGTCTCAAGTCTCTGCCTCCTCCTCTGCCTCCAGCCCTCTGTTTCCTAACATTTAGATTTCCCACATTATACTTGCTTTTTGTGAAATCTTAGGTCTGGTTCATGCTCCAAGTCCTCCAAGCTCTCTCCTCCAGCTCTGCTCTCCTCGCTTCTCCTTGCCCCTTCTCCTCCTCTTTCCTGTTCTCTGGCTCCTCCCATTGCACAACATTGTATCTAGTTGCTTTATTTGTGTCCTGTTTACACAAGAGTTGAGACAGGATGCTTGGAGCATCATCTTCAGCCTTCTGCAGTAACTGTCGGCCTGTCTTTTTATTGTAGAGTTTCTGAGCAAGAGTAGAAATTTCTCAGAAAAATGGTTAATTTGCACAAGGAGCCTGAGGAAGAGGTGTGACCCTCACAAGCTATCCTACCTGCTGTCACAAACAAAAGGAGATGGACTTGCAAGTTCTTCTCTGCCATTAGTAAAGGCCTCCTAAAAGCCATCTCTCCACCGAGATTTAAATATCAGAGCAGGCCACTGGAGTCACGGCTCCCGACAGTCAACTAAGTTCATGTTCTCAGATCCAAAGAACATACTTCTATCCTGATTGATAAAAATGCCCTTGCTCACAGAACCAAAAACTCTGGGCCCAGGGGGTCTTTTCTGAGACTGATACTCCAATCAAGGACCATTCATGGAGATAACCTAGAACTCCTGTACAGATATAGTCCATGGCAGCTCAGTTTCCTAGTGGGTGCCCTAGTAATGGGAACAGGGACTGTTTCTGACATGAAATCAGAGAATGGCTCTTTGATCAACCCCTCCTGATAAGGAAGCAGCCTTACAGCCACTGAGGAAGACAATGCAGCCAGTCCTGATGAGACCTGATAGGTTAGGGTCAGAGGGAAGGGGAGGAGGATCTCCTCTATCAATGGACTGGGGGAGGGGCATGGGAGGAGAAGAGGGAGGGAGAACAGGATTGGCAGGGAATGAGGGAGGGGGCTACAGCTGGAATACAAAATGAATAAATTGTAATAAATTAAAAAATAAATTATAAAATCAATACTAAATATCCTAGCCATTTTCCCAAACTGCTACAGGTATCATCAACAACATTATAAATATCTGATGATTATTTAATCACGAAATGTGATCATAAAACTGCAACTTAATATATGCAGCTGTTGTGTACCAATGCAGTTAGGTGTCAAGTATGGGCAAAAATAACAGTTAAAAACAAATTGTGTCTGTGTCTCTGCTAGCGTCCAGTGCATGCATTCACAAATACACACAGTCCATGTCTGTTTCTTCAACTGGGATAGCACTATATTAGTTCAAGAGCCCATGCTGAATGTCCACATCTCTATTTTGAATATCTGTGATTCCAAGTGAATCCTGCTACATTCTTTGCCTCAGATTCCCTCACAAAGATAAATAAAATAAATTATAAAGATACCTGGCTATGTCTAGGCTACAGTTTCTCACCATGGATGAGAATACTTCAGGGTACACATAGCCCTCACAGGGATTATAGGACTATCTTTAACAATGTTGGAAGCCCGGTGTTGCCCATGGTCAGTATCCTATGTAGTAAGATAACTGTTCAGTTAGTCTGTTTATACTATCTTAGTGTTAGCTCACATCCTAGAAAACTCAGGAACAATTTCTTTCTTTAGTAAGAAGGGTTTGGAAAGCAAGTTCACTTTTTTTTTTTTTGGGGGGGTGGAAAAGAAAGTGTTCTCTTTATTTCCTTACATTTACTAATTTGTATGTGTTGGACAGGCACACGCTGGAGCACACATGTGAGGGTCAGAGGACTGCTCATGGGAGTCCATCATCCCCCTTCTGCCAGGTGGGTCCCTGGTTGTCAGGCCTGGCAAGTGTCTTCACCCACCATGTCACCATTCAAGTTTTGTTGGCAATCATTTGCCTCTATTTACACCAATGACCACCTCTGTTAACCTTCCCTAGGACGGAATGAGAAAAATGCACTGAGTGTGAACAGAGAGCATGATTCTCCCCCAGGGAGTAAGAAGCCCCATGCATATATGTATATGTGTACATATATATGTATACATACAGACATATATACACATATATATTATACATCCAATATATATGCTAGAAAAATCCATATAAAGCATCTACCTAGAGGTTAAGATTAAGGTTAGAAATGTTGAAGTAAAAATAAAAATGCCCATTTTCACCCATTCGCTGCCTAAACATGTTTCTCATTTCTTATTCGTGCATTATGACTTAGTATAGCATCACTTTTCCCAGGCTTATAAACACTGGTCTAATGAACACCTTAGTCACCAACCTCATAATCATTCGTATTTAGCTTGTCCCTTTTCTGTCCCTCCTCACCTTCTGTGAGACAGTTAAGCCGCATCCTACACCTTAGCTTACCCAAAAGCACACCCCATGCTCACTCATTCTCACTGCCTGTTTTACCCACACCATCATCACCAAGTTCACCTTGAAACAATCTTGGGTCACAGACACTAAAAATTACCCAATGCTTATTGCCTTTACACTCATTTTAAAAATCTACATGTTTACTCTTTGAGGATTTCCTATCTATACAATGTATTTTGATCACAACCTTTCCCCATTCCTCTCTGACCTGCCCACATGCCTTTCCTAACTTTATGCCCTTTTCCTGCCGGGCAGCTCACTGAGTCTAAAGAGTGATAACATATACGCGTGGCTGTGCCCCATCCTCTGGAGCACACACAACCTAGCAGGGCTGCATCCCTGAAGAGAACTGACTTTCAGCAGCTCCTCAGCTGGGGATGGGGTCTCAGGAGAACCTCCTCTCTCCGTGTTGGAGTCTGGACTGGCTTGATCTTATGCAGGTCTGGGTAGGCGGCCAGTGCTACTGGCAGTTCACGAGGATGTCTGTCGTCAAGTCCAAAAGATGCTGCTTTGTGGCAGTCCTCTGCAAGTTCACTTTTTTAACACTTCTCTTATGTGGATAGTATCATAGTCAATGCCACAAATTAGAGAACAAATGTCCCCACTCCCCTCTTCTGGGAGAAATAATGTCCTCTGGCAGAAGAAGGTTTGGGGCTCAGGCTTCCATCTGTCACACACACTGGCTGAGCTCTTATTTGCTAATTTGTGCTCACTGATAAACACTGTACCTGATGTAAAGTGATGCTTGCGATGAATAAATGGCTTTGAGTTCTTTGAAAAAACAAACAAACAAACAAACAAACAAACAAACAACTCCTTGTTCAACCTCTTATGTCAAAATATGATTGGACAAAGCAACAGCCCATCCTGCTCCCCCTCAGTTTATGATTTCATCCCTTAGATATCTTGTACAATGTGCCTTCAGGGTCTCAGTTCAGCTCCCAAGTCTGTTCTTCAGTCCTGTTTGATCAGTAGTGGCTTGATTACAACAAATTTTTTGTTACCTGCATTGACCTGGTGTTTGAGTTACGTTCGACTTAAGTGGACCCCACAACAGGGCCATTGTCCAATTCATTTTTGTGAGGCTACCGTTACCTTGATACCCTAACCACATGAAGACACAGGAAAAAAAAAGAGAATTACAGACAAATTTCCATTATGCAGACAGATGAAAAATACACAATAAAATATTTGCAAACTGAATCCAAGGACACATCAAAAATATCTTCCATGATAAAGCATGCTTCATCTCAAAGATGCAGGAATGATTCAATATATAAAAATCAATAAATGTAATCCACCATATAAACAAACTGAAAACAAAACAAAAAAAAAACCACATGTGATCAGCTCATTAGATGATGAAGAGGCCAAAATCCAACACTCCTTCATCATAAAATTCTTGGAGAAAGTAGGGACAAAGGGGCATACCTAAACATAATAAAGGCAATTTACAGCAGGGCTGTAGCCAACATCGATTTAAATTGATAGAAACTCAAAGCAATTTGTCAGCTTAGATTTTTTTTTTTAATACCTGCTTTAATGTTCTCAAATGCCTTTACTTCCCTTCCACTCCCCATTTCCACCTTACATAGGAAAGATTAGTAGGGTAAGGGGCTGTAGACCCTTTTATCTACTTCCTGCTGATAAGTGTAATTCTTTGGGAATTAGCAAACTCAGTCATCAGTATTCCAGCAGTCTAGCAAAGTAGCAGCAGCAACACACATCAGCAGAAGCAGAATGATTCAGTAGATGAGGTAGACTCTCCCCAAATGGCAGTAGTCCATTGAACCAATGAAACTCTGCTAAAGCAGCAGCGGCAGCAGTTCTCTGCAGCGTTTCTCTCTGCGGACCAGCCGAGGATGGAACCATTGCAAGTGTAGTAAGGCAAAAATGTAGAGATGCTGAAAGTGTTGTTTCACTTTCTGTGGGCTTCTATTTAACCCTTCTCAAAGTCCACACAAGGATATTTTGCAACTCACAAAACCCACTCCCCTTGCATGAGGTAGCTTTCAGCTGACCAATATCATGCACCCTCTCATGGGGGCTGTTTTCCTCAGGGGATGTTTTTCACAGGAAAAACAAAAACAAAAAACAAAAAACACTCACATGGCACAACAGAGTTTCCAAAGAAACTGGAAACTTCCACTTCAGCAGTTCTTCTAAAATCAGGAACAAGGTTGTCCATTCTCCTCATGTCTATTCAATATAGTCCTTGAAGTTCTAGCTAGAGCAAAAAGACAACTAAAGGAGATTAAATTGGAAAGGAATAAGTAAGTCAAAGTATCTTTATTTGCAGATGATATCATGGCGGAACTTCCACAGTTGATAAATACTTTCAGCAAAGTAGCTGGATACAAAATTAACTTTTAAAAATCAGTAGACCTCTTATATACAAATGAAAAAAGGCACTGAGAAAGAAATCGTGGAAACAAGATTTTTTCCCAATAGCCTAAAATAATACAAAATATCTTGGGGGAAATCTAACCAAGCAAGCGAAAGACTTGTATGATAAAATCTTGAAGTCTTTGAAGAAAGAAATTGAAAAAGATACCAGAAGATGGAAAGATCGCCCACATTCACGGGTCAGTAGGATTAACAAAAATCAATCTTCATATTTAATGCAATCCCCAATAGAATTCTAACACAATTCTTTTCAGATCTGGAAAGAACAATTCTCAGCACAAACAAACAAACACAACAATAACAACAGTCTCCACTATAGCTAAAACAATCATGAACAATGAAAGAGTTGCTGGAGTTCTCATCTAAAGAATGCTTGATTTCAAGCAATAGTACAGAACTATAGTAACAAAAACAGCATGGTATTGGTATAAAAAAAACATACATGTTGATCAGTGGAATCCCATTAAAGACACAAACATAAATCCACACACATATGGACATCCAATTTTTTTTTATAAAGAAGCTAGAAATACTCGTTGAAAAAAAGACAGCATCTTCAACAAACGGTGCTGATCAAAATGGTTTGCTGCATATAGAGGAATACAAATAAATCTATGCATATCACCCTGCACAAAATTTAACTCCAAAGACCTCAACACAGAATCAGATACAATGGACGTACTAGAAAAAAATCAGCTATATTATTCTAGTGCATATGCTGATAGGACTCTCCTATCACAAGGACACTTTCTCAACCATGTTCATTGCAGCTCTAATCATAATAACCAGAAACTGGAAGCAACCTAGATGTTCCTCAATAGAGTAAGGGACCTATGGATAGAAAGGATAAGGACAATGTGGTACATTTACAGAAGGGAGCATTACTTAGCTATTAAAAATAGCGACATTATGAAATTTGCAGGCAAATGGTAGGATCTAAAAAAAAAAAAAATCATCCTTAGTGAGGTAACTCAGACCCAGAAATATAAATGGTATATTTTTGCTTATATGTGGATATTAGACTTTAAATAAATGGTAACTCAACTACAATCAACAGACCTAGATAAGTTAGGTATCGATAAAGGACGATTGGGAACATGCGCTCTCCCTGTGAGGGGAAAACAGGACAGATTTTATAGGTGGATTGGGAGGATCATGTGGAGGGGGGGGGAAGATGTATTTGAGGGTAGGAATGAAGGGAGAAACAGCCAAAATTGAGCTTTTGCTAGGTGTTAAGAAAACTTAATGTAGTGGAAACTTTCTAAATTATATTAAGGCAATCCTAATGAAGTCTCTAAATAATAAAAGACACAAAGTTCCAAAGGGCCATTTCCTGACAGAATATTAATCTTCCAGTACTGGTTCTGGGTTACAATCGAGTTGTTGGTCAAAGGGGTCCCATGAAAATACCCAAACTACTCGACTAAATATATAATATACCTTTTATCTGCGCTCTGTCCTGCATGGTAAGTATGTTGGCCTAAAGCTTGTGGGAGTAAACAACCCATGTCTGATTGGCCTTAAGTTCTACCCTATGAGATGGAGCCCATACTCAGTTCTGCTCCGGTAATCAAGACTCAGAGATTATATAGCCCAGAGTGTAAGGCTGGGGCCAAGGCAACCTGCTGCTCCAAGACCACAGCAGTGCCTCAGCCATCCCAACCAGCCCCAAGGCATGGGGTGGCCCATCTAGCTGAAGTGGCCTGCCACCCCATGCTGTCCTGATGCCCCACAAGCCGGGGTGACCCGCTGCGGCCTCTACCCTTCCGACAGCAGTGGGGAATCCAAACAGCCCATTGTACTCTATGTTTAGAGGCCAGTTAAACACATAGTCCCACCATCAGCCGTCAGCAGCTCCTTCCTGCCCTGGGGATAAAATGGCTGCAGCCCCTCAGAGCTGTCCATGGTTGACTATTTTTGCCTTAGCCGTCTGCTATGGGAACAGACATCTTTCCTGCTTCAGAAAGCCTACTGCTGCTACCATGGGAGCTGTCCATGATGAAGACAACCTTTTCTGCTTCAGCCTACTGACTTCACAGTGGACTCTTTGCAAATTTTTGACTCTTTGAGGACTTTTTAACTCAAGACAGAAAAGTGGTCAGACCTCTGCCTGAGAAAGCTCCAGTAGCCCAGCCCCCCCACCCCCAACCAGACCTCTGTAACTGTCATCTCTAGCCCCTCAGTAGGACTCATGCCAGGTTATACAAATTTGAGATGAAAAGTATGGACAAAATCCCACCAATTCCTGAGCAAGATAAACAACCAGTCCCTGGACAGCCCACCAATCCCTGAGCTCCCAAAGCTCAGGACTTGAAATCCCACCAATCCCTGGCATTCCCCACCCCAGAAAGCTCTGCTTCCTAAGAAACCCTATATAAAGGCTGTGTCTGCCCTGCTGCCTTCTCTCAGGAGCTGAGACGGCCACTCCTGGATTTGTCCCTTCTTTCCTCGAATTGTCCCTTCAATAAATCTCTTTTTAAATTTTATTTATTTATTTACTTATTCATTTATTACAATTTATTCACTTTGTATCTCCACTGCAGCCCCCTCCCTCATCTCCTTTCGGTCCCACCCTCCCTCCCTCTTCTCCCTCTATGCCCTTTCCCTAGTCCCCTGATAGGGGAGGACCTCCTGCCCTTCTATCTGACCCTACCCTATCAGGTCTCATCAGGACTGGTTGCATTATTTTCCTCTGTGGTCTGGTAAGGCTGCACCCCTCCAGGGGAAGGTGATCAAAGACACTGAGTTTATGTCAGAGACAGCCCCTGTATCACTCACCAGGAAATCCACTTGGAAATTGAGCAGCCAATGGGCTTCTTCTGAACAGGGCGTCTAGGTCCACTCCATGCAAGGTCCTTGGTTGGAGTATCTGTCTCTGCAGGCCCCCCTGTGCCCAGGTTTTTTGGCTCTGATGTTCTAATCTCTTTTAAGATATTTACTTCCTGTTGTGACTAACATGTTGGAAGAAGAAGAAAAGAAAGAACAAAATGAAGAAAGAAGGGATCTCAGGCTCCCAGGCTCCTCAGCTCCTCAGGGGTTGGGGTAACCCTCAACTGGAAGCTGCAATGTCTCTGTTGAGGAGGCTTCCTCTTAGAGTTGTGTGCTTCCTGGGCTCCTGTGCCTCAGACACCCTTGAGACACTGTCCCACCACAGAGCTGTAAGGTTCCTGGGCTCCCATGTCTCAGAATACCCTTGGGGCACTGTCCAGTTCAGATCTGGGATACCTTTCCAGTCCTCGGATTTGTGGCCCTAGAGTTGTGGGTTTCCTTGACACACTTCCACCCAAGTACCAGAAGGCGTCACACACACACACACACACACACACACACCAAAAACAAAAACAAACAAACAAACAAAAACCAGAGACCTAGGGTAAAACCCAATATTACTGTTCTCAACAACAACAACAACAACAAAACCAAAACAAATGAACAAACAAAGCATGTAACAGCAGAATGACTCCTGATGTCATAGATCAGGGTCTGTGCAGCCATCATTAGAGAAGTTTAGATGATGGAACGAAATACAGAGACCCATAGCCAGGTGATATGCAGAGAGAGAGAGAGAGAGAGAGAGAGAGAGAGAGAGAGGTCTTGGGACACAGATGAGATTTCTAATCTGCCTATCCACCTCTAAACAAGATTTATCCATCCAGTCCCTCCTCTCAGGGCTCAAGGAAAACAGCAGAAGAGGAAATAGAAAGAGTGTAAGAACAAGAGGAGACACTGAGAGACCAACGCTCTCTGAATCAGCTGAGCTAGGATCATATGAACCTACAGAGAATCAAGCAGCAAGCCTAGGACCTACATAGCTCTATACCCAGTCCTTTGCATGTATAACATAGTTTCCAGCTTAGTATTTTTATGGAATTCCAGAATGTGTGTGAACAGGTGGATCTCTGATTCTTGTGCCTTCTAGCTCTTTTTCTTCTGCTGATTTTTCTTGTCCAGCCTTAATGGGATGGTTTTTGTCTCATCTTACTCTATTTTATTTTGTTATGTTTTGCTGTTATTCTGGAGAAACCTGGTTTTTTTTTCAATATTGTTTTTATTGATTCTTTGGGGATTTCATATCATATACCCCTATCACATTTTCTTCCCAGTTCTTCCTTGTCCACTTCCCCTTATAACCTTCCCCAACCCCAGCCAAAAAAAAAAAAAAAAAGGCCAATTTGTGATTTCTCTATGCTCACTGGTGTGTGGTCAGAGCAGAGTCCTTCCCCTCCTGAATCCCGCTGGAAGCCGTTTATTGTGTAGGGCAATTACCCAGCATCCTACCACATTTTTTAAGAGTTCTCTACAATGGCTTCCTGTCTAGGCTGTTACTATTTTTTCTTTTTTTGAGGGGTTTGGGATAGAGGTAGGGGTTGTCACAGGAGTCTTCCATGTCCCTCTTTCTCAGCTGTGCCCCTGTCGTCATCAATAACACTGCAAACAGAGCGCATTTGTGGGAGCACGGATCATGGTCCTTTGCGTGGTTTCTGACATTAGCACGGACCATGAGCAAGGCTCCTGCTTGCAGATGGGCCGTGGACTCAGATAAGCCCTCTGATGCAGCTTGGACCGTGGACATGACATGAATTCCTGAGGCAGCACAGACCACAGGTATCTGCCTGGCTTGTGGTGGTGGCACGGGCCATGGGCATCAGCTCAGACCCTGGCTGTAGCAGGACCTCAGACCCAGACATGTCTCTCGGCAACAGCCTGGACCCCGACACCACTGAGGCCCGAGGCGGCAGCGCAGGCCACTCACAGTCCTCGGGCTGGAGTGGCCCATGAACGTCAGCACGGCCTCAGGTGACAACACAGTCCTTGGACATCAACCAGGACCCTGGCCACATCAGGGCCGCTGAGCTACCCCTGGCTCTCAGCAACATCACAGGGCACGGCGGTCTTCTGAGGAGGTCTGGTCTAGAAAGTGGACCGTTCCTCGTATTGGGCTGCTTGTTCAAGGGCTGAGCTGCACCTGCGTAAGCCACGGCCTGCTGAACTTCGTGCTGTTAAGTACACCGAGCAAGGACATGGTCCACCATCGACCTCAGCCCACTCTCTCACCCGTCATTCCTGTCAGGGCACCAGTTCCGCCTCTCTCCATAGCATGCATCGCTGGGGTCCTCCTTCTCTCCCATGTTTCCATCTCTGCTTCTCTCCTAGTAGTGGCCAGCAAGGGCAGGGGTGCAGGTGAGGGCATTTCACCTGCATTTTTCTAATGAAAGACAGAACAGGGAGTGGACCTGGATCTGGGGGAAGCTGGGGAGAAATTTGGAGGAGTAGAGAGAGGGAAAAATGAAATCAGGGTATAGTGCATGAAAAAAGAATCTATTTTTAATAATGGGATATTTCAAGTTTAAAACAACTGTGTTTTTAAATATGTAGAACCTAGATTTAAAATTGTGTGTGTGTGTATTCATGTGTACTTGTGTATGTGTGTGTGTGTGTGTGTGTGTGTGTGTAGGTGTAATACATCAGGAGTCTTTGCTTTGCTCTGAGCTCTGCTTTGCTCTTTTCAATACTGTGTTCATTAGCTCCAAGCTGATGAGCTTAGGTACCTTTGAATGCTAGAATGGCCTTCTCTAGCTCTTTCCTTTGGCTCCTGGAAGAAGATCCCTTTGTATGTGGCTTGTAGGTTAACACATTTAGCTTCTGCCTTGTGTTTTTTAATAAAAAGCTTTTTAGCTGATGATTCTACAACCTTTCAGAAGCAAATATCCTGGAATAGGTCAACTTTCAGTTTCAATTTCTCAGCAGCAATTCCCTTCCCCAATTCTCACAGGAAATCATAGAGTTATAAACCATTGAACATCCAATTTTGAACTCAGATATCAGACAGAGGTACTGACCCTTTCCCCAGAAGCATTTTGAAGAGGAGGATCCCTTTTGCTCTACTTCCAACACAGGTTTGCAGTAGCACGTCTTTTAAATCAGAAAGGCCAGAAGACAATCAGCCCTTCCCAAACGAGAAAGAAAGAACAGTTCTTAAAAGTAAGCTACACAGGTGAAGAGTGAGTTACAGTACAACAGGCACAGTTATGGAGACTACTTTCCACCTCGGGTAGGCAGAAACCTACAGTGCAACACCAAAATATAATATAGCCATACTTACCTGTAATCTCAACTTCAAATACCTATTTAAAGCTTTCACCTCCTACTTCCTGGCTAAAAGCAGACTGCCTTTAGTTGTCTGATTTAAGAAATCCTTTGATCCCTCCAGGTTCCAGAATTCACTGGTCCTTCGATTTCTTTGCAATCCTGCATTGTCTTGTTGTCTATGTTTTTCTTGTGTCTCAGTTTAAATCCCAGCTCAATCCATATCTTACTTCTTAAGATATGCTCAAAAATCCCCTGTGTCGTTTTCAATTTACCACACTGGTCCTCTATGAGAAGAAAATATGAGAAAAGTTTTCTGTGCCATTATTGCCGTGTAATGATTGATTTTATCAACTGAAAAGTTGACACTGTTTTATTTCTGTGAAGCATTTAATGAGGGACTTGATTAAAGTTTCAGAGGCTTAGTCCATTATCATCATGGTGGCATGCAGGTATGGTGCTGGAAAAGTAGCTAAGTAGCTATATTCTTTAAAATAGTGCCACTTCCGAATGGCTAAGCATCCCAATAAATGAGCCTATGGGGGCCATTCTTATTCAAACCACCATCAACACAAAGGAAGACTCAATGAGTGATAGTCAATACTAGGTTGTTCTGTGGCCAATAATGTGGTGGTTTTTTTTATTATTATTTTGTTTATTGTGGTGAGAAGACACACTCCCTGTAGGTGGCACTATTCCTGGTGCAGTAGACAGTGGATTGTATAAGAGTGAATTCACTTCTCTTTGCTTTCGCGTAATATGACTAGATACTTCAAGGTCCTGGCACATTGAGATCTCCACAAAGATGCAATGAAAGTTGTTTTAATCAGGATAGTTTATCACAGAAATTAAAAAAAAATGAAATTTAAGCAATCAGGAAGATAGTATAATAAATATGTAAGTTATAGAAATATGCAGATACTTACAAAAGATAATTATAGCCAACGTCACAAAACCTGTTTTGTTTTTTTTTTTAAAAAACAGCCACTAGGTGACTTTGTACCATTTTACTGCCTAAAAATTGTTAGTTTTTGCTTAATATTTTTCTAAGTGACATCTGTTATTAATCAGAGTGAGGTATCATTGTGTTGGGACCAACCTGTGGATTTAGATCTAATAGCATTTCCTTCATGAAAGTGAATGCTCCTGTGTTTGGTGAGTATGTGTTCAAAGAAGGTGTTTAGTTCTCCTTGTTAGTGGATTTTCTCTATGATGAGTATGAAGTGTCTTTTCTTATCTTTTCTGACTAGCTTTGGTTTTAAGTATACTTTGCCCAGTACTGGAAAAAATATGCCTGCTTGTGTTTTCTTTCCTAGTTCGATTAGCAGATCAGATCTACCACACTCCAGTAGAAGTTTGCAAGAAAATATGGGCACAAAACTTAGATGGAGTTGCATTTAAAAAAGGACACAAAGTTGAATAGAGAATGAGGAGTAAATCTGGAATGATTTTGTGGAGGAGAGGAAATATGATAAGGCACATTATATGAAATTCTCAGAACTATAATAAAAAAATAGGAAAGAAAAAGTCCTTTGGTTTCTTATTTTAAGATAAAGTAAGAAAACTTGGTAGTACTGTGTTCTGAATGCCGTAAGAAGGCTTCCGTTTGTATCAGATCATCTGGACTCCAGAATTATGGAACAATGAAAATATTCAAGTGCAAATCTGCTCATTACAAATTGTGTTTTAATAGTAATACAGACTAAAACACAAAATTTGTTCCAGAGTCAAAGTGGGAAAAAAAGTATATGTATGTGTGAATGGCTGGCTTTAGAATCTGTGAGTGGGTAGAGGCTGGGGCAGTTTGTGAATGAAACCTTTATTCTCATGAATGAACCATTACAAAGGGATTCAATGATGGCTGAGAAGAAGAGCAAATATATATAAAAATCTTAAAACTTCTTATAGCTACTTAAGTGACCATCATCAAATTTGGCAGAAATATGGTAGCAAAAACCATTCTGATGAGGGGTCAGGCAGAAATAAGGAACAAAGTATGCAATATGGAGTAATGGTTATATTTTGTAAAATCTGGCAGAGAACTTGCCTGAATTTGGTTCAAATTCTCCAGTGTTATGGAAGGGAGAACTCGGGAGTAATAAACTAAGATGCATTGTAGGAGAGATAAGCAGCAACAAAGCATTCTAGGTGCTGTGCATTTTAAGAAAGAAGAGACTTATGTTGTAAAAAGGAAAGAACAACAGCACACAGCTCTCTGTCTCATGAGTGCTCAACAAAATACAGCGTGCAAGAAAAACATTAAAAAGACAGGATGTAAAGATGAACTCTATAGCTTCAGTGAAGCAGACCGTAAACATTTAGAAAACTTGAAGCCTTGGCATGTAAAGAATGGTTAAACACTGGAGGGTATAGCCAAATGACTATTTGATAAGGGCTTGGTGTGCATACAAGAAAGCCAGGCAGGATCACGAAAACACGGTCCTAGCAACCCATACAGCATCTAGGAGATCTTTAATGATGTTTTTCCCATTGTGGGCCCAGGGCTCTAGAAGAACAGAATGGCTTCAGAGGTTAGGCTGTGTTCCCCGCTCCTCTCCCAATACACACACACCAGGTCCACAACTGCATTCAGACTCAGTTCCCTGTATGTCATTTCTTGGCCATCACAGGTAAGGGCCCAGATGCTATTTGACCCACCTCTCTAAAGGAGACAAGTGGTAATCCTGGACAGTCTATGTACATGGAAACATACTAGCTGTGGAGCCATGATGGCCTTCATCTGGATTTAAAAGATGGCTGAAGGGACACCCAAGACTTGGACAGTGAAGGGATGGATATCTGTTCAGGATACCCAATGACAAAGTTCTCAGCATAAAAGAGATTTATTTGCCCCAGAGGGATAAAAGGAAGAGAATAAGAGACAAAGACAAGAGATAAAGGACAAGTGAGAAGGAGAAAGAGGTGGTGACAAAGGTCTGCCTCTGGATAGAGAGGAGACAGACGTGGCTCATAGGAAAACAGTAGTTTATAAAGGTAAAAGGGAAAGCATCATGTTATAATGAGGTGTTTAATTTTAATTGGGCATGGTAATTAAGTGAGCCAAAAAGGACTTTTGATTGCTGGACTTCAATACTTTGTTAGCTGGACTTTGGTAACTAGCCTCGGGAGGAGGAAGTGGCCAAATAAGGGAATAGGCCATGATGGCTAGCTTTCAGAATCTAATCTAATGGTTATAGCATTCAGCAAGGCAGAGGGCATGGGGGAGACGGGCAAGGCCTGCCAGAGCCATGCTTGCAATGTTCAAGCTGGTTAGAGTCCCTTCAGACACAAGATTCAACAGGGAAGCATCCACTCCACACAAGCCCCACCGAGCCTGGAAGAGCCGCAGGGAAGAGTCTCAACTCACACTCCAGAACCGAGGATCCCAACCAAGGATCCCAGCCAGTGTTCAAGCCCAGCCAAGGAGACTGGCATGAATGGCCGAGGGCAGCTGTGTGGGCTGAATCTAGCAGAAGCCTTTGAAGGTGACCTTTGTATCCTTTGTCCTATGTGAAGGCGCAAAGTCGTTCTAGAGCCTCGCTTAAGAGCTGATGTTATTCCCTCACATAGGACAAGCTCCTCCTCTCTTTTGCCCCCCTGTCCATTTGAAATGACAGAGTCTATTAGATCCCTTTCAGACATTTAAGCTTCAGAAGTGTATCACTGTTTTGATCCCACAGCCTCACAGCTAGAGAAATTTCCTCAGGACAGTCAGGGTTTGAGTCTTAACCTTTCTCATTAGAAGGAAATTTTGGCATTGAAAGCTAGTGTTGAAACTGGAATAGACTGAAATTTTTGGTGATATTGGTATAGAACCAACATATTTTGTGTAAAAGAGGGCCATGCGTTTGCGGCACTAGGGATGAAATACTATGTGGTTGGGTGCTTGGCTTCTGCCTGACTTCCGTTGTGGTAGTCAGCTTCTCTTCCCACTCTTTGCTCTCCTTTCATTCCTCTGTCATGTAATAATCCCTTGAAAAAGCTGTCATCTTGCCCTTGGCCTCCCCAACCTCTAGAATAGCTTCTCACAAATTGCCCAAGCTTGAAAATTCTGTCATCACAACATGAAATGCTAGGACAAACAGGCTCAGAAACTGATGTGATTCAGTTTCTCTTTTGACCCCTTCTGACCATCCTCCCTTGGCTCTTCTGCCTATTATCCACCCACGCTGATGCCAGCTCACTCCCAAGAATGGCCTCATTTTCCTGGAGTGTCTTCTCCTTCTTTCTTTCTTTCTTTCTTTCTTTCTTTCTTTCTTTCTTTCTTTCTTTCTTTCTCTCTCTCTCTCTCTCTCTCTCTCTCTCTCTCTCTCTCTCTCTTTCTTTCTTTCTTTCTTTCTTTCTTTCTTTCTGCTCTTGTCACCGTTTTAACTAATCCAATCATCTGAGCTTGAAATCATGCGACAGTGAAGCTCTCTTAGACCTGCCCCCTCCTCCTCACAGCTTCCCTGGCCCAGTGTCATTCTCATGGGCTCCCTCACCATCTGTGTTCTCTCTCACATTCCGATATAATTGCCTCAACCGTGCATTTCCTCAGCCATTTCAAGGGCGAGACACTGACTTTTATCCATTTCTAAATTGATTTTTCCTATCTTATGTGCTTGTTAAAATGTTTAGTGCTCAGATTGTGTTTATGTAGTAACCTTGGAATAAATAAATTCACAGGCAAATAAAAATATGGAATCTTTTGCTAAAAGTTATTCTCCACTTTTGGGGTCAAGAGAGGGGGGGGGTGGGTCATGAAGTACATCTCCAAATTTGAAAACATTTTAACCTTTACCCTCTTGATGTGCAAGGAAAATAAATTGTATTTTAAAGGACTCAGGATTTTTTCAGGTTTTTTAAAAATTTGTTTTAAGTGAACATATGAAGTAATGATTTCTACACATATCACACTGCCTTTGTTGCTGCTCCTCCTTCTTCACCTTCTGGTTCCCCTGACCCACTTCTGCTGGTTGTGGTATGACAAAACTTTTCTTGAGGAGATTCGAAACACACAGCTACCAGCCCAGAGGGTCGGATGACCCTTTCACAGGGGTCACCTAAGACTGTTGGAAAACACAGATATTTAGACTATGACTCATAAAGGTAGCAAAATCACAGTTATTAAGTGGCAACAAAAATAATTTTGTGGTTAGGGGTCACCACAACATGAAGTACTGCATTAAAGGGTCACAGCACTAGGAAGGTTGCGAACCACTGTCCCCAGATAGGGAGACCATGATATACCACAGCACGGATACCATCAAAGTCCAGTTTGGAAAGCCAGTGAGTTTTATTGCGGTTTCTTACAGGGATGTGGATGAGAAGCTACTTCTGCACCTATGCTGGGTGATGAGGCCCACCCCTCATTGGTGGGCATTGGTGACAGTGCACGGAAGCTAGGGACATGGAGCACACTGCACAGCCTGCAGGCGGCTCGACACGGAGCATGTCCCTAGTGGTCCTTCGGGCAGCTGGTCGGGCACAGAGGGTTTTGCTTTTTGCTTTAAGTTTCGCTTGTCTGAGAGTCTTCTTTGCACTTTGGTGTTTTTTTCACTATGGCAGACAGGGAGTAGCTTAATGAATCTGGTCAGTTTCAGGGACTTTCTGAGCTATTTCAAATTGTTTATCTTCCTGCTTAAGATGCTTTTCTCCTAGGCTGGCTCTAGGAGGAAACTGTTACATAACCGTGATCTTCTTCGGCTAGAGTGATGTTAGAATAAGAATTCTCCACATGCCCTTACTATTTATGAAAAGCTATCATTATTACAGTGCACATTAATTACACAAGTTAACAGTCTCTGCCATGGTGTAGAACATGTCAACACCACATTCATCACGTCCAGCCTCCTTTTGTCCTTTGCCAACATTTTAGCACTCTTTCTAGTGTCTAGTAATTCCTCTTCTTCAGGTTGATTATTTAAGATATTTTTAAAAATTCCACACATAAGAAAGAACACAAGATATTTGTCTTTCTATTTCTGCCTTATTTTATCTAACATTTTGCTCCAAATGACAATATTTCATCCTATTCTGTGGCTAAATAATACTCCATTCATCTGTTACAGGTACCTGGGTCAATTCAATGAACTGTGCAAAGATAAATACAAGCAGGTAGGTATAGCTTCTGTGTAATGATTTCATTTCCTAGTTATATCATCTGGTAATACTATTTTAGTTGTTCGAAGAATCTCCACATTGTGAGCATTTTTTTTATTACATCTATGACAGCATTTGTAAATTCTTTTCTGCTTATGATATGGAATAATTTTCACATACTTATTGGTACTTACATTTCTTCTTTTAAGAATTTTCAATGTATGTCATTTGCTCATTTTAATTGTATTGCTCGTTTTTTTTTGTTTTGTTTTAGTTATTAACCTATTCCAGATATTATCTTCATTCATGTCAGTTGAAAAATTTAATTTAAACTAATTTTTCCACTCTTGCTTTTGTTTCTTGAGTTTTTGGAATACTATCCAGGGATTGTCACCTGTGCCAATGTCAGGAAGATCCTAATTTTCTCTTGTGGCTTCAACTATTACCTCAAGGTTTTTGATGCACTCTGAATTGATTTCTGTACAGAGTGACAGACAAGGGTGAAGTTTCAGTCACCTGCATGTTGGATATTCAGTTTCCCAGAACCATTTAAACACTGATCTCTTAAGCCAGAGTTAGTTACCAAAGTAAACTTTGTATTTCAACATTACTAAGGAAGGTTTAGCCAAGTGAGAGAACGTAAACACAGAACTTCCTGAGGAATCTAAGAATTATAAAGGAAAGTATTTTTTCTTTTAATTTTGACTTTCAGGGATAGGAGAAGATGATTACCAAGAAACTCTGAAATCTCCATGGTTTGCAGAAGGAATTGTTGAAAAGGATTGCCATTTCTTGGTTCAGAGATAGTTTTCATCAGGCTATTTCAGAGCTCCTACCACAAATGCATCTGTGTACCTTGAGGACTTTGAGCTATCATGGTGATGGTCTACAACGAGCATCTCCACGATTTCTTAAAATTTTAGTGCAATGATCACTAACACTAATTATGCCTTTTTTCATCTATTGCTGCTGAACATGACAATATTTTGATGATACAAAATCTGATACCTTTGTTAATTTTTCTTTTAAAGAGATTTTAACCAAATGTGGACAACTTGTTTTCAGTGTTAAATTTATTCTCTTGGTTCTATCTGATCAACATTTAAATATTTGCAGCTATATATACAAATGAAGTGTTAATAAATATAATATACCCACAATCTACAGCAACATTCAATTCAATTGAATTTAATCAGGAGTCCTATATAAAGAGGAATATTTTACTCTTTTGATATTTAATATTTGATCTTGGTAGTGTTCCATAAACAGGAACTATTTTAAAGCTTCTTTATTTAGGTTTGTTGACATTTAAGAAAGTGTTTAGAGAAATACATAATTGTGAAATGAAATTACTTATGTGATTTGCAGAAGTAAATATAAAATTGGGGAAGTAAAATTTATTTGGTGGTGTAATTAGTTTGAATAAAGTTCACTTTTCTAAAAAAACTGAAGTTGAGAAGTTTGCTACATAGTCTCTTCGCAAATACATTTGACACATATTTGTTGTAAGTACAAAGATAATTCAAATACAGGCATTGCTTTTCAGAGAGTCACAGTGAAGAGAATCAGACACTGGAAAATAATTGAGACAAAATATAAGGTTATAAGAAGGCAGGAACAAGGAACTTTGGCAGACAGAGATTCCCACTGATATTGCATGAAGAGACATGTGATGGCCTCAAAAAAGTGGTGTCATTTTAAGAAAACATGATACCTGTCAGATATGTAGAGATAACAACATTTCAGACCAAGGAAAGATGAGCCAAAAGTTTAGTGTCTGTGTGTGTGTGTGTGTGTGTGTGTGTGTGTGTGTGTGTAAATAGCATCTGGTTTGGGGGCAGCAGTATGGCTAGGATGCGTGATTGAAGTGGCACAGAAAAGAAATGAGACTGCAAGGAAAATACGTTGAAGTCAAACTGTGGAGACTTAGCATATTCATACAGGAACGTGGCTCCTGGAAGGTTTGGAAAATATGTGGATCAAGGTGTGCTGAATAATTCTCCTTAGAAAGTTACTGTACTTGTTATTTAGAGAATCCATTAGATATCTAGACTCTCTTAGGATTTTGCTTCAGCAGTCCCATGGGAAGATGCTGAAGCAAATGAATCTTTATAGGTGTGAGGAAATGGTGAGCACACACACTCCCTGGGAAGCAGACCATGCAAAATTTGGTAATATTTACAGAACTGAAATGTTTGGTTGGAGAAAGAATCCTGATGGCTTTAAATTTCAGAAACCTGGTGGAGAGAGGTGTCATTGATCATTGTTCCTGAAAGATCGCATAGTCTCTTTTCAGAGCTTCTTTTCAAGTCTCCTGTCTTGCTATGTTCAACATTCCAAAGCTTAAACAAATCTCCAAATGCAGTTTATTTCTCTAATGCCAGAATGACTCTTGGAGTAATGGCTTTCACTGGCTCTAAATGTTTTGGATGCCATTTGCATATTCCCTGTATTGATTAGAGGTTTGCCAGTAAGAAAAATAAGTACGTACACTGGTTAAGAAAATTTGCTTGTGCTTTGCTTGCTATCCCCATGGTAAAATAGTCTCCATTTTGTTGGAACTTTATTTCAAAAACCAAAAGAAAGAACAATGTGATTCTAAAATGAAAAGAAGTCAGAACTCCTTTGAACTTTGTTCTGAGGTATTTTCCTTGATTGTAAGGACAACGAGCCAAGTTACAGATTGATATAAAATGGCCCTACTACCTGCTGTACTAAAGGCTTTTTCTCCAGCTCTTGGTGCCATTGGTGGGTGACTGGATCACCAAGGTACAAACGTCATCAAAGATTTACTCCATTGCTGAGTTCATAGCTGAAACGGCTACTTGAAGGTGGGGCCGGGCAGAGTAAGTAGTCACTGGGGAATGCTTTAAAGGATATATCTTGTTCTCTCTGCCTTTCTGTTCTCTCCCCTTGACTCTCTCTTTTCTCCTCCCATCTCTTCAACTCTTTTCTTTATTTCCTACTGTGAGGTGAACAGCTTTGTCTTTTGTGCCCTTTCACATGAAGTATGCCTCATCACAGACCAGGATCAATGTAGCCAGCAGGCTATGAACCGAAAATTCCAAAGACTTTTGTTGATGTTAGAATTTTGTTGACCTACACAGATCTGTCTGCAAGACCTTGGATTTGAGGACCTTAAAAAATGAGGTGGTTTGGGAGGGGACTACTGTCTAATGTTGCAGTTAACTTGACTTCGGTTTCAGCAATGATCAAAGGAAGGTTGTTTGAGGTTAGCAAAACATGCTCCAAAAAAGATGTAAATAAATGCCAGTGAGTGCATTTTAAATATTAACAGAGCAGTCTTTTCCAGAATTTTCTCAGGACAGAGTACTTTAAAAACAATTACCTAAACTGCAGGCCTGTAATCCCAGCACTCAGGGAGGCAGAGTCAGGTGGATCTCTGTGAGTTTGAGGCCAGCCTGGCCTACAAAGTGAGTCCAGGACAGCCAGGGATGTTACACAGAGAAACTCTGTCTCAAAACAACCCAAACAAACAAATAAAAACAACAGCAACAACAAAACCAAATTTCCTGGCATGTACTATACATTATATCTGGGAAAGCATGAAAGCAAGGCAGATGTTCATATTCAGACCCAGGATACACTGATGACTGCACTTATTATGTCCTTTCACCATTGGGTTCTATAGATATGTTCCTACACCCAACAAGGATAAACATGTCTTTTATATTGAAGGTAAATGTTTGTCTCAGGAGGCATGAAATCATGCCCAGGAATAACCCAGGGAACAAAATGCACTTGAGGGAAAAGGCCCTCTGCCTTTTTTCCTGGAGCTTCTCTCACAGTTCATCATGTGCCATTCTTCTGACAGTGATCCCACACGAAGAGACAAAATATATTTTTCTCTTTTAAGTTGATTTCTCTCAGGTAGTTTGTTAGTGGTGAAAAATGACCACAACAAAGAAATTGCTTCTGGTGGCTCTTTCTAGTTGCAAGTAGACACAGCCAAATACTGCAAAGAATTTCTGAAGCATCTTAGTTTTATCATCACCAGGCACAACCATCCTTTCTTTTAAATCCTCTTAAATAATCTTTGCATAAATCTGTAGGCTTGCTTTTCTGCAAAAGTTGTTAAGGACAGAAAGCCCTTTGATCTGTACGAAATAAAGATTATTAGCCAGTGTCAATGACTACCTCTGCAGTTAAACATTGAGGGGTTTTACTATGGGACAATCTTTGGTTTATACCCACCAATTTAAAAAAAAAAAATGTAAACCAGCTTCACTGAAATTTTCTTCCTGACCAAAGGTCTTAAACTAACATTCTTAGGCATAATAGTTGTATTTCTCACTGAGATGTCAAAATACCTGAAAAAGCAACTTAAGAGAGGAAGGGCTTCTTATGGCTCCCAGCCTGAGAATAGCGTCCATCATGGCAGCAAAGTCACGTCAGGATTGTGAGGTACCAACTTGTACCGTCACACCTTCAGTTCAGTGCGAACAGAGAAGAGTGCTGATGCTCAGCTTGCTCTCTCCTGTTGACCTAGTTTGAAAGGCCGGCCCAGGGGATGACGCGATACACATTTTAGATGGGCCTCCTCCTGACTAACCCAATGTGGAAACCAGTCAGAGTCACCTACAGGTGCTTTTCCTGATGACCCCAAGCCCAGTTAAGTTAAAAATGATTACCCCTTGTATCAGATAGCCTCCAGAACCGTATAATCAGGTGAGAAGAGAGAGAGAGCTTCTACGCAACTTGGAAAATACAGGAAGTGGCTTCTGCCGAAAACTCAAAGAACAGGAAGCAGCGAGAGGGAGGCCCAGGCTAACACAGCTGCATCTTCATCTTCACGGTGCTGGCCCTCACTCATCCGTTTTATGTATTCTTCACTGCTTTGTTTTCTGGGCCTCTTAACATGAACTCGTTATCCAGTTCTTAAACCTACCCATTGCCTCACTAGTCCTTAGGAGAACTCTAGTATTTGGATATTATTTTCTAGTGATTTGACTAAAGGTTGCTTCTAAAACTCAGTTGTAATAATACCAGTTCTTCTGGTGAATTTGCCAGTATCTTGGATGACTGAATTAAAGTCTAAATCCATAGAAAGTATGCATTGATCTACTCTGTGTGGTTTATATCACTTAGTATGGGCATGGCTCTAGGGCTTTTAGAAAATATCTGAGGGCTAAAACAACAGAGAAGGGGTTTTCATGATAATTTAGCTTTTGCAACTAAGTTTCCATCACACTAGAACTGGACCTTGGCTCAGAAATATTTCACACAAGGGAAATTCGCATGCTATAGGCTGAATTTATTGCTACAAAATTCATGTGTGCTGAAGCCCTGACTGCCATCTGACTGAAATGAGTTCTTGAGTGAAGGGTTGCTCATGATTGGATTAACGACCTTAAAGAAAGGGATCTGACAGGCTGCAGGGGAAGAAGGCACATTCAGTCCTGATGTAACTTGATGAGATGGGGTGGATGGGAAAGGGAGCTCCCCTTTTTCTGAGGAAAAAGCAAGTGAGAAGAGGAGGGGAGAAGGGGCTACAAGAATGTAAAGTGAATAAAATAAATAAATAAATGAGAGAAAAAAAAGGGAAATCTGAGAATGCCCTCTCCTCCCTTTGCTTCCCCTCCAGTCCTCTCTCCTACCTTGCCCTCTCTTCTCCCCCTCCTCTGTTGAGGGTTGGTCTGGTGCATACCTCAAAATGGTTTGTAACTTTGGCTAAGAAATTATCTCTGATTGGTTCATTAAAAAACAGAGTTGAAGGAGGTAGGCATGGCTAGAATTCTTGGGCTTGGAGGAGAGAATTTTGGGAAGAGAGAAAAACAGGAAGAGGAGGAGGAAGGAAGCAGAAGGTCACCATGGCTTAACATGGCAGAAGCACATGGCCAGCATGGATGGAGCAAATATCCCAGATGAGAAATAAGCTAGTATTTTGGGATTATGGAGGGGAGGTAGCCCAGATAGGAATAATTAAAGCAGATAGCCCGTCATGGGGCTGGGAGGTAAAGGTAGTTTAGAGGGTTAATATCTGCCTTGCTCCAGGTAAGATAAGGCTATTCGAAAATTTATCTGGTGTCTGTGTCTTTTTTATTGATTGTGATAGCAGGTTCGATATACTGCCATAGAAATTACAGGTTTAATAGTAAACATAATTAGACCATACCTTTAAGTTAACGACAACACTCCTCTCACTTTCTCTTCCCTCCTTTCTTACCTCGATCTTGGATTTCTTGACTCTAAATGTATGAGGAAAAAAATCAAAAAGAGTATTTCTGGGTGGTGGCGCAAACCTTTAATCCCAGCCCTCAGGAGGCAGAGGTAGTAAGATCTCTGTGTGTTTGAGGCCAACCTGGTCTATAGAGAGAGAATTCCAGGATAGCAAGGACTGCTACACAAAGAAACCCTGTCTTGAAAAGCAACAAAACAAAACAAAGATAGATAGATAGATAGATAGATAGATAGATAGATAGATAGATAGATAGACAGATAGATAAACAGATACGTAGGTAGGTAGATAGGTGGATGGATACATAGAGAGAATATATCTGTTGTGGTTAGAAGGAAGGGAAAAGAAGAGAAGGAAAGGGGTGGATAACAAAACAAGCATGCTGGAGCAGGGAGTGAGTTTGTGGAGAGCTCGTAAACTTCTAAAGGAGGTTTGATGAAAGGAGGGTTAGTTTCAGAATCCTGAGAAATGGAATAAAATCTTGAAGGCCTGGTGCAATTAGAAACTGAAGTGATCTGAAACCTAACCACCGTAGAGGTATTTATACAAAAAACACTAAAGTCAAGAATTCCTACCATTCTCATAGCATCCTTGAATTTGTATTACAATTTATAAAAAATCCTTGTCCAGTTCATGACAAAAAATTGGAAATGTTGCTTGTGACAAACATTGTTTCTGTCTGCCCTGGGCATCACACATACCAGAGTTCTTAGTGTAAGAAGCTAAGAGCTTACACAGGCCCTTAGAAACAGTTTTAAGCCATACTGAACTACGTACCTAATCAGATGCCAGAGAAGTTAGCGATAGATTTTCATGTGCTATTTTTCACAACTTCGAAATGGAGCTATTAAAATGATGGATAAAAAGTTTGGCATTGGGCTTAGTGTCTTGAAAGCATCCAGTGTCAATCATGATGCCTTATTCCTGTTTCAGAGCAATGTTTAAGGAGTTTTCACAGTAAATATTTGATTCCTCAAACTTTTAACAAAAGAATTTGCATGAAGGCAACTCGGTTTTAAGTCTACTCTCTACTGTTAGTAAAAAATGGCCAACATAGTATGAAAAATCTTTTCAGGTTGTTTAATAACATTCAAAAATTATTCTGTCCATAAATACATTTCTTCATAAAACTTAAAGTGTTTCTCCAAAAGTTCAAAGACACTTGCATAAAAAGGAGACATTAAAAACAAATTGAAATGTGTTTTGAGATTACAAATAGTTCATTGTCTTTTTTTTTTCTGTTTTCACAGTGGTTTAGCTAATCATTATGTCTCTGCAGATACAGTCATTTTTAAAAGCCATTGTTATACAATTAATTCTTAGTGTTTTATTGCCTATTCCACTAAATTCTTAACTCATTTAGTAATAACTAAATGAGGAAATTGCTTTTTTTTGTAGTTCATTATGGAAACATTAGTCTTCATTCCATAAAGGGTACACACCAAAGAATGAATGTGTGATTGCAGATTTTCATCACACTCTTAGTTTTCATGTGGTAGTGAAATGTGTTTCCATGACCCACCTGAATAGAGAATCCCAGTACATCCTTATGTTATTCACATATGACAGTGGTGTGTGCCTCCAATTAGCCTGAATGCAGAATTACTTACAATACATTTATATGACACTGACACTTGATAGTTGTTTAAACCATCCTGATTAATGATTGGAACCACACAGTTCATGTAGCAAATCCAAGAGATTTCTTAAGGCAGCATGTAAGATTTTAAGCATTCATTTCTCAGTATGTCATATTTTAATGAACTTATAAATAATTTTAGAGTTGAATTGTAAAAAAGTATATTTGACTAACAAATGCAGTCTTATTTAATGAGGTGTTATGAATGGAGAAAAAATAGGTATAAGAATCTTTTTAAAATTTTTATTTGTTTATCATTTATTACTATTTATTCACTTTGTATCCTGGTTGTAGCCTCCTCCCTCCCTTATCTCCTCCCAGTCCACCCTCCCTCTCTCTCTCTTCTCCCCCTATTCCCCTCACCTAGTCCACCATAGGGGAGGACCTCCTCCTGACCCTAGCTTATCAGTTCTCATCAGCACTGGCTTTATTGTCCTCCTCTGTGGCCTGGCAAGGACATGGACTCTGACATGGACTCAGGTATAAGAATCTTATTTTGAGAAATTTTTTATTTGAAATTCTGTCCAAACTGAACTTCCAGGATATTTATTAGGTTGCACAATATACACTATAAAAAGGAGCTATTGAATCTTTCTCGAAAGGGAATCATACCAAATACTCATGAGTTCACTGCAATTTTCATGGGTTTCTTTCTGCAAAAGCTTGGATCTAATCTTAAGCATTGCCAAAATATGAGGAGTTGTCTTCCTTCTGGATAAATAAATGAAGCTGACTAAAGGGGGAAAAAGAGTTAAATCTGAAAGTTGAAATATTTACTGTTGCTTAATATAGGGAACTTTTAAATAGTTGAATTCTTGGCATAAATGTAATGAGTCACACACTCCAAGAGAACTCTCTCTACTAAAAACTGATCCTGGCTCAAAAATCTTTGACACAGGTTCACTAACAGATACACTTAAGGAAGGGACCCAGAGTCAAATTTCCTGTTTTGGTTTGCGTTTAAACATTTGTTGAGGACCAGAGTTGTTGGAGGAGCAGGGCATCCCTGAGATGCTTGGTTCTTTGTCCAGTGCCAGTGTCTGGGCAAGGACACTCAACTGGCCAGTGGTGTATCAGACCTCCACCTCCTTGTGAGCACACACAAAGCCTCCTACCATCTCTCTGTGTCGCATGCTCTGTCTTCCAGCCTCATGTCAGCCCTTCCCCCAGGCCCCTCAGCATGAATGCAGACAATCTGAATGAATGCCTCTCATTGCTTGTGGAATTGTAGGCTAAACCTCTATTGGCTTCAGTAGCTCTTATCTTAAAAAGGAATATCGCCCTGATAAAACAGGATCAGATGAATGGGGGGGAGGTCCCCCCCCATCAGTGGACTTGGAAAGGGGCACAGTGGTGATGAGGGAGGGAGGGAGGGAGGGAGGGAGGGACTGGGAGGGAATGAGGGTTCGGGACACGGTTGGGATACAGAGTTAATAAAATGTAACTGATAAAAATTTAAAAAAAAAAGAAAAAAAAAAGGAGTATCACTTCATTACTGGAGCCTTAGCTGTGTAAGTGTGATGAGAATAGAACAGACGAGTACATCAAGAAGTGGGGAAGGGACCAACTGTAAGAGATCCAGAAACCTCTCGAAGACCACTCTTAAAGTTTACTGCACTTTCTGTGTCCTAAACCTTCACGAATGTCTGTACACAGACACGTTTAAAAATATACTGTGTGTAATTTGGTGAGTTTTCCCCTGTAACTTTGCTTCCTTAACAAACACATGGAAAAGACAGCTTAGATGCCAAGGTGAATGGCTAGAGAGTAACAGAGCCACAATGGCTTCACCCATTTGCTCCAGACCTTTGTTCTGAAGGGCAGAGAGAACACAGATGGGGTGGCATCTGGGCCACTGTGCAGATGACAGTGTTTGCTCTGCTCTGTTGCTCTGGCCAAAGGGAAAGATAGACCTAAAATTACTGCTCACTGCAGTCTCTTTTGACACTTCAGAATCTAAGCATTCATTCTTTTTCATGCACCAAGGCCCTTGAAGGAAGGCAGCAGTGGGAAAAAGGTGTTTCACATTAGTAAAGGTAATACATTGCAACTCTGGTTTTATTTTTGTTGTTGTTGTTGTTGTTTTTTTACGGGACAATATCACATTGGTTCATATTCTTTCCTACCGTGAAAAGAAAAGAAAACATTTGTTTAAAACAGAAAGATTCTTAAAGCCAGTGGAAAATAAATTGTTTTGTTTTTTAAGGCCAAAAATATTCTTTGACATTTTGTGGTATGTTGGTATTTTCTGTGGTGTTTAGTTGTGGATGAGACATTTTCTATTTTGCCTTTTTTTATTTGACTTAATGTTATGCCCTTTGTTTTAGAATATTTTTTCCATTTTCTAGGTGTATATATTTCAAAAAATATTTAAATAGCTTCATTGGTTCAAGCTCAAAAATGCAGTTGTCAAATAATCTAGGCAGCTCTTCTTTATTTAAGAAATATGTTAATAGGTTATAAATTTATTTCTATATTTTAAAGGAACTTAAGTATTTCTATTTTGAAAAAAATAGTCTCAAGATCAATGAAGTTTGTGCATTTTGCTTTAGCTATTTTATTGGACTGTGTTTTCATAGGAATACAAGATAATTCAGGCCCACACTCCCCTCTGGTGAAAAGAAATGTATATAATATTTCACAAAGGAGCCCAGATGCAAGCTTCCTGCTCATTCTCCAAGCCTAGCTTCCCACATTCCTGCCTCCGTAGTTATGAAGATCCAGTTCTGTGGTTAACTGCATGACTGTGTAAATTTCTTGGTCTAAGGTCAAAGAATCACAAGTATCATGGGTTTCTTCTGCTGGTTTTGGTCTTCCTAAGAGTAAAACATGCCTACTTTCTATATTTTTGTTCATTGTCTTAAAAATAGCATTCTGCATTTACAAAAGAGAATCTATCTTGTGTGTTATCTTTTTTTTTGAGATTATAATACAATGATATAATTTCCTCCTTCCTTTTTCTACCCCCATATCCTGCCATATATCCTTTCTTGCTTTCTTTTAAACTCATGGCCTGTCTTTTCATTAATATTTATGTATATTTATATGTGTATGTGTATAGGTATATGACATATGAACCCTTTCTTTTACTTTCCCAGGACTTTCAGCGCACAGTAAAGCAAACAGGGTGGATTCAAGACATAAACATATTCTCACCGAGTTTAGAAGGCCAGACATTCAACATCAGCAGCAGCTGATTTAGTTTCTTGTCTGTCCCTCTCCACTTGCCTCTGGTGTTTTCCAGTTAACCCTCAGTGCTCCTTGGATTCCTGCAAACCTAGTCTCCACACTGACAGATTTCTCTTTTTCAATGTGTATTTATTCAAATTTCTCTTATAAGAGCGATGATGATTACATTACAGCCTGCTCTCACTCAGTGTGACTTCACCATGCATTTTTAATTTTCTTCCAAGGAAATTCTTGGATGAATATTCTTAAACTTAGAGTGTAGTCACTGATATAATGGCAGTTCACTTTTAGCCACAGAAAGTTTGCTTTCTCCTTATTTTCATTTTGTATAAAATATATTGTAAATGCAGCAGAAAGAAGTATGTTGAAGCCTGATTACGCAAGGAGAATTTCACAGGAAGGTTGTTTTCCAGTTCCCTGACTTAAGGAATGTTCTGATTTTTCAGTGAAATGAAGCCTAAACTAATCGTGTAATTTGCTTGAATTACAGGCTCACCTGTTTATTTCTGAACTCAAGAAGCTATTTTGAAGCAAAATTTACATTGATTTATTTTTTCCTGACTTGATTGTCTACAGACAGTATAAAGAATTACATTATAAAATTAACAATGATATTCTTTCACCCACAAAGGCATTGCAACATAAGTGTTTAAAATATTAAATATGCAAATAAGCAAAACTCCAAAATGAATAACAAATGCTATAGTCAAACTATAACATCTCTTTAGTGAACTTGTGTATCTATTTAAACTCCTTTTTTTCTTACCTCTATTTTTTGACAAGAGCATTGATACATACTTACAGTGTATAATCTGATGTTAGGGTTTTGTCGTTGCTAAAAGTTGTACTTCACCTTCATCAGATGGAAGACATAATACATACATAATAAACAAACAACAAATCTAAAAAAAAATCTACTGTCTTAGCAAAATACCAGGCATAAAAATGGTTGTTAACAACCATAGTCACCATAAGATACAATATATCTCTTGAAATAATCTGTTCTTTCTGAAACTTTGTGTACTTTGACCAGTCCTCAGCAATCCCTGTACCCCTAGCCTCTAATGACAACTGTTCTACTCTGTTTCTATTACTTGAACTATTTCTTTAGTTAATTAATTCCCAATGTTACAAATTTTCAAATATGTTATTCACATCTGAACTTATATATGGATACTTAGTTATTTTGCATAAATCAGATTTAATGTTTCTTTATTCAGCAATATTATATTCAATAATGTGATAGTTGTTTTTATCCACTTGACACAACCTGGACACATATGAGAGGAATCTCATTTGAGAAATTATTGCCATTAGATTAACCTGTGGGCAAATCTGAAGTGGGTTGGGGAGTGTCATTCTCTTGATTAATGATTGATATGGGAAGGCTGAGCCCGCTGTGGCTGGTATCGTTCTTGGGCTGGTGTCCCTGGCATGTATAGAAAGCAAACTGAGCCAACCAAGGGGAGCAAGCTGGTAAGCCATGTTCCTCATTGGCTGCTGCTTTAGCTCTTGCTTCCAGGTTCCTTCTCTGACTTCCCTTTATGATGGACTATGATCAGAACACATTGGTCAAATAAACCCTTTTCTCCTCAGAGTAGCTTTCAGTCAGTATTTTATCACAGCAATAGAAACCTAAGACAAATAATAAAGCCAAATAAACTGGAGAAAAGTTGAAAATAGAAATGACTCCAAAAAACCACCCTTACTTATGGTGGGAAAGCCTAACTCAGTTCTTTAGATCATGTAAGCATAATTATAGATGTGCTCAAGTGTCATGATAGCAAAGCCTTTTAGACTCATACACTGCTCATTGTCCATTCTCAGAGCAGAGCCTGCAATGAGACAAAACAATATTAGTTGAATGAATTACTCAAATGAATGTCAGACAGCTACGATTTATGTGCAGTTTCTGGCCCTTTTTGGCAATTAACTCTAAATAATATAAAGCCATTTATCTTTTGTAAAAATTTGTTTCTGGTTTCCAAGTAAAGAAATGAAATTAAAAGACTGCCCTCATGTCTTTTTTTTTTTTTTTTTCTGCCATGCTGTGACTATTCTGTGAGCTAAATTAATCCTTGGCTGTTCAGAAAACTCAAATTCTACAAAGTTCAAACTTTGCCTCCTGCCTCTTCTGTCTCCTGTTCCTCATTACTCCATTCTTGTAAACAAACAAACAAACAATGTACAACAAAATGAAATAAGAAAACATTCCTCAAGCTCATGAACCATAATGGCATGCTTCCTGTTACTCCAACTATTAAATTATATCGAATTGTGCAGTTAAGTTACAAAGACTTTTAGTCTCACTCGTAATAGATTGAATTATTGTTCCCCTTCTCCATCACCCTGAATTAATACCACATATTCAGGCCTTATGAAAGGGGTGCGGCATTTCTAAACCTTGACTTTGGGCTTGGTTATTCAATGCCCTTGCCAATAGGATGTCCTCAGTGGGTGGAACCTGACAGCTTCGCACATGTCAGCTGTTTTTGTTGAAGGCTGGCCTCCTTCATTCTTGACATCCACAGGAAGAATAAATGCCCCTGTAGATGCTGTTTTGGAGAACACACTAGGAGACCCGGAAGCAGACTGACAGGGCTGAACACACCACGGCTTAGTCTAGATCACCAAAATGTCAGCCAGCCTGCATACAAAGAAGGAAGAAGCCATTGTGTGTGTACTAATGGCTTTCTACTCAGGCTTTGTGCTATTGACACAGCATCACAGTTATGTCTTCCTCTTTCCAGAGTCAGTCAGTCTGCAACATGGGTTTCCACTCTTAATCGCAAGAATTACCTGCCACTTCTCCTTGATCTTATTGTCATTATTAATTATCACAATTAAAACCTAATGCTGCTTGTGTCCGTAATCATTTTTTCTATTTGGATTCAGATTGTCTAGTGCTGGTTTAAAATTAGTCTATGTATTTTCTGATGTGTGTCTCTCATGGGCATGCCTCATCCTTGCTTCTGGTGGCTCTGGACCCATTTGAAGGCTGGACTTCTTCTATGGGAACAAGGTGCTTGGAAACACAGCTTGGTGGTCAGAAAGATTTAGGCTTAGATTACAGCTCTGACATTTATTTGCAGGCATAGTGACAGGTTTAGTCCTTGCTAGGTATGTACATTTTGGGTTTGCTCTTAATCTTGGGACATGACCATTTTTCTAGGCTGTAAGTCTCACTCACTCACTTGTCTCTTCAGAAGACTGTCGGAGACTCTCAGCAAGGTACCCTCAATAAGGCTGGACCAGAATCTGAATATATATTTCATCCCTGTTTCACATCTGGCATTTTTCTTTAGAGAGAGTCTGGTAAGTTTTCCAAAGTCTCATCTTGAGACTATGCATCCAAATCCTGCAATCTGTATCCAATCTCTGCATTTTTAAAGCATATCCTCCAATTGTTTATCAGCACTGGTTCCACTCTGCCAGGTGCCTGAAATTTTACTCTAAGCCTCATAACTCTTGTTCTTCTACAGAGAAAGCACCTCCCAAAGTCACACCAGAGAGTCAACCCCAGGCAGAGATTAAGGTCATGACAAGGCTTGCTATGTGTGTTTCTCTTCTCACAAAGACTCAGAGTCCTGTCTGTCTGCTGCTTAATACCTCATGCACAATTCCCTCATGTCAAGATATGGCATGAGTTGTATTTATATTTGAGCCAGCTGCTCTGTCACATTCCATGCAGAAGTCCTAATTACTTATTATGCTTTATTTACTATATTCTTTTCTTGCCTCAACTTTTGTTTGATTGAGTAATTTTGTTTCTTTTTTTTCTTTAGTTACATAAATATCTACAGTCTTTACATAGCACTAATGGTCCCTTAAAATATATTTGACTCATGTTTGAATGTGTATTTCTCCAACATAATCAGTAACTGAAGTGTATCTGAGATACTCATACCTAGAAAATCTTTCTTTTACAAATATTTAAATTTTTCAGTTTTTTAAAGAAAAAAATCTAGAAAAATCAAACAGTCAACTGAAATTCATAGCATAATAAGGTAATTCAACAAGTAATAAAGTGATTCAGCAGCTTGGCAACAAAAGTGAGTGCTTTTCTGTAAACTGAGAATTCTGTGGCATATTGCGTGACTTGTATTTTGTATTTCTACTTTTCTAAAATGTAACCTGCTTCTTTCAGGGTCATTTTCCTGCCTTCTGACTCAGTACTGCTGACCTGCTAAATAGAAGGAAGTAAGGAATGTTGTTGTCCCAAGGCTCAATCCAAGATGGCAGTTTCTAAAAAGTAAGGAAAACCCAAAGACATTCACAGGGTACAAGGAAGTGGCTTAGAAGATAGCCACCACTTGTTAAAAGCCCCACAGATTACTCCAGAAGCAGGGAAAGCAAAAAATAACACTTCTTAAGACTGCGTGAATATCTTCTTTAAAATACTCTAAAGGTAAAATATGATTATATCTCTTCCCTTCTATTTCTTTCTCCAACGTCTCCAAAGTCCTCACCTTCAATACAAAGCATATCCTCCCTAATTTCTCTCAAATCCGTGGCCTTTTTCTTTATTATTGTTACACACACACACACACACACACACACATGTGTAAGTATGTAGCAACATATGTGTACATAAATATATAAATACAACCCACTGATCCATTTATGCTGCTTGTATGTATATGATTTAAGGGCTAACCTCTAGGTTGAATGGTTAAATAGGGGGCTCATCCCAGCAAGACACGTCTGCCCTCTCTCAGTGTTCTTTAGTTACCTGTCATTCCTTTTTTAGGGGTGGGGCCTGATGAGATTTCTCCCTTCTGTATTTTGTCTATTGGTGAGGTCATTGTTTAGGTGTTGCGTAGGCAGCCGTATTGCGGTATTATCAGTGTGGACTCCCTGTCATTTCTAGGATATACAATCTCACGGCACACCTCCTAGTCTCTTCTCAGCTCTTACAGTCTTTGGACTCCCTCTTCTGTGATATTCTCTGGATCTTAATTGTAGGAGTTGTGTTGTAAATGTATCCATTGTGTCCGGGCGCCCCATTATCGATGTCCTTTGTGTTAGACCAGTTGTGGCTGTCTGTGATGGACTCCATGTGCTGCAGAGAGAAACTTCTTTGATGAAGTGTGAGAGCCACACTTATCTGTAAGCATAAGAGTAAGCATTTAGAATGCAGTTAAAAACATTCTGGTTTAGAAAAATAGTACTAGTAAGTTCCCCTCTCAGATCCGTGGCGTCACCAGTAATGAGTAGCTGGTGAGGTTTACAGCACCAGGCATAATGTACCTCCTATTGATCAAGCCTCAAGTTCAGTGAGAGAGCTGTTGGTTACCACATCGATATGCGTGCCGCTATTGCACATTTAGTATCTTGCAAGGCTGGTCATGTCTGTGGTTCAGACATTCAATAGCTGGGTGTAATTGTTGATTATTTCCCTGCCTTGGTGGATCTCGTTGCACCTTCTAGTATTACGAGAATTAGTCCTCAGGAAGCTTTCAGGTCACATTCATCTTGAAACTTCTGAGTTCTATCTTTTGAGTCCTGTGTCCAAAGCACATGGTGTTTTTCAGCAATAGAGATTTACCTTCACTCTCTGGTAATCAACCAAGGGAAAAATCGATAGTTTATACTGCTTTGGAAATTTATTCGACTCCCTTGATGATCAACTTGAAAAGAGACTTCTCAAGCATGGTGTTGAGGTTTTTTTTTAAATGGTCCATGGTTCTTGGTAGGGGATAGTGTCATGACTTTATTTAATATATATTTTTATATGGTATACATATTTTAGGTATATATAAAATAATATGATGCTCTAATTTTTTCCAAACATCTTTAGTGTTATTTATCCCTCCTCGGTTTCTCTCAACTTTGGAATGCTGTAATGAACATGTGTCAAGGTTCCAGCAACAATCATAGCATTTACTGAGTGTCTAGCATCTCACTCACTTGCGACTACTTTATCCTCTGATTGAAAGACTTCATTTAAACCTTATAACTACACCATGAGGAAGCTACTGTTTTTTTCTCCATTTTAATCACAGGGAAATAGCATTTAAGGAGTATTATGTAACTAAGTGATGCTCACAGATTCAACAAATAAAAGAATCCAATATTTAAATTTCTGTATCTGATTTTAGATCTTCCATTCTTATACACTGAATAAACCAAAGATATGCAGTGCCAATGTGAAGAATAAAGCTACCTATTTCTTGAAATTAGCTGTCACACTAGAATTGTCATTTCCATAAGATAAGTGAAAGTAGTGCTTGTTTTCTGAAACAAGGTAAGCTGGGAATTCTAATTTCTGGTTAAGCGATAAAATTTCCTTCCTTTCTGTTAAGAATATCAAAGTTCTGCCTATGCTAGAGAAAGCATTCTGGACAAGTAATGTGAAGAAAATAAATACCATTTTTATACCAGGACAAAGATTATTTACTGTTATTTTTCTATGTCATAGACAACACATGGAAGGATATCTCTAAAAGTATATTTTTGAAGTAAAAGTGTTTCATGAAAAATGTTAATAAGGAAAATGTGTAATAAATTGTTTGTGACAGGTACTTTTAAGTTTTCTTTCTAACCTCTTGCCCAGAAAATTTCTTGAATGAATACTTAGTCTGGATACAATTCTGGAACATAGAGGTCTTGGCATCCTTGGTAACTATAGTTACAGTTGTTTCTTCTTATTCATGGGATGTAAAATAATACATCATCATCTCAGAAGTCAATTTTGACAGCATAAATGAGATAAACATTCATTTTTTCTAGGGAATATTTTTATTGTTCACTGCTGGTCATAATTTCCTTCTGTTAATGACAGAAGTGATATGTAGATACACAGCAGACACGAAGTATGAATGCTAATATCCTACAACTTGGGGATAATAAATACATTAATTAAAATATTCTCTTGAAAGATGTTTTTCTTCACTTCATTAAAATAAAATGACTAATTTATTTAATTAATGATTTGAAAACCCACTTGCAGATAATGATTATATTAAATTTTAATTGAATAACCTATACAAACTTGACAAAATAGTATCAAACTGATTCCCAAAGTAGTAATCAAAATTGAAGCATTTCTCTCGCTGCAGAGAAAAACTGTAAAAATAGAAGAGATGGGCGGTTAGTCCAGTGGCTTGGTTTGCTGGCTAGTTTTATGTCAACTTGATGAAAGCCAAGGTAATTTTGGAAAAGGAAACTGCAATTGAGAAATTGCCCATATCAGACTGGCCCCTGAGAAGGTCTCTGGTACATTTTCTTGATTGGTATTGATGCAGTAGAGTCCTGCTCAATGTGGGCAGTGTTACCTCTGGGCTGGTGGTCTTTGTGCTGTAAGAAAGTAGGCAGAGGACACCACAGAGAATCAGCTATGGGAAGCAAGCTGATAAGCATACTTCCTTCCAGGAGCACTCTCCTCATGGCTTCTGCATCAGTTCCTGCCTTAAGTTCCTGCCCTGACTTCCTTTGATGATGGAGCATGATGTGGAAGTGTAAAATGAAATAAGCTCCCCTCCCCAAGTTGTTTCTGATGATGGTGTTTTATCATAGCAATAAAAACTCTAAGACACTTGGTAAGATGATTCACACCCGCTCTGTCTTTTATGGAAAGAGACTCTTCCATGGTTTAGAAACAAAGAGATTCATAAAACATCTGCTTTCCTAGTTCTTACTTGCTAGAAAGCTTTATAAGATGGTTAAAATGTTTAATTTTAGTAAGATTTGTCTTCACTAATTTAAGAAAAACATTGATAAACATGCTTCACAGTATGCTTTTATCAGTCTTTGCTATTTTGTATTAGGTGTGCTATTTTCTTTTCATAAATACAAGATGAGATTATGACAAGTAGAACTCTTCTCCAAATTGTTCCGTGCTCCTCTGGAGTCAGTGCTGTGAAGTTGAGCTGGGAGTTTGTGTGGATTATTAATGCCATAGTGCTTACAGTTCAGAGCACTGTAAATACCAAGAAAACACACTTGCAAGTGTGCCTGCAATAATAAGAGTGAAAAATGTGACATCTGAAGTAACTTTAAAAATAGTTTTGTTCAGTTGTATATCTCTTAAGAGTAGACTTCTTAACGAATTCTGTGCTTTCTCATCATTGGTGGGTGTGTCTTCAATGCATAACACACACAAAATGCATGGATTTGGCAGTATTTGGGGGGATATATTTTAGAAAATTTTAAATATCATTCTTTGAAATATCTTTCCTTATTTAGAGAACCTTCCTTGGCAAATAATAAACATAAACATTCTGAGCAAATTTATTTGATTGTATTTTCCTAAACTGGAAAAAAAAATAAGCTCTTTCAAAGCAAAACTGACTTTGAAATAGTAAGATAAAACCAGATTCATGATTCCCAGTTGTGAAGAGCCAAGCCATTTGTTTTGGTTTTATTTCTGATGCTGAGATAAAATACCTTGGCAAAAGCAACGGAAGGAAGGAAGGATCTGTTTTGGTGCACAACTCCTGGCACAGTCCATTACAATGGGGATGACCTGGTGGCAGGAGCAGGAAGCAGCTGGTCACCTTGACTTTCAGTCTGGAAGCACAGAACCCTGAATGTTGCTGTTCATCCAACTTTCTTTTCTTCATGGAATGAACCTAGAGCCTTAGTCAAGGGGATGGCCTTTCCTGCCCACCTACATTAATTTAAGTAAGAGAAATTCTCATTAGCATGCCCAGAGGCTAATCTAGTCTAAGTAATCCAGATGTGCCGGGAGGCTTATCTCTGAGCTAATGATAGAGCCTATCAGATTGAAGATTTTAAAATTTACATTTCATCTATCTTTGTCTGTCTATCTATATGTCTGTCTGTCTGTCTATCTATCTAATATGTGTTATTGGGGCACACACCTGGCTGACTCTTTAGTTGCTTAATCATCTCCCAATGTCTGATATCTAAATTTAGCTATCACAGCCTTCCTATAAAAATATTTAACAACTCTCTTTTTAATATTTTTTACAATTTTATTAGCTTGTTTAAAAAAAATGAAACCATAGCAATACTTTTATAAGTAAATAAATCAATAATTTAAATATAAGTGATAAAAGAAAAGTGATTTATAATAAATGTCCTCATCAGTATGCTAATGATCAAGATGTGCTTAAAATGAAACAAACAAATAATGCAGGCTGAGCACCTTTCATCTGAAATACCCTAGAATCTGAATTGTGTTGGGTGCTGATGAGCCAGAACTGGAACATTTGAGGCATGACCTTGTATGATGGATCACAGTCACAAAATATGTGCACAGAAAATGTTGCATAGAGATTATCCTTAGCTTATCTGCACAGGTGGTTATGTGACAAAACTGACTTTCATGTTCAGACCTGGGTCTCATAGCTAGAATACAGCCTGCTGTGCCACAGAGGAATTCCCAAAGCTAAAAAATTTTAAATTGGAAAATGTCAGATCTCAAAGAAACCTAGGA
Source organism: Rhombomys opimus (assembly GCA_010120015.1). Lineage (NCBI taxonomy): Eukaryota > Metazoa > Chordata > Mammalia > Rodentia > Muridae > Rhombomys > Rhombomys opimus. The sequence continues at coordinate 1,417,501 of REGO01000092.1, read as the reverse complement.
CTAAATGGCTAACTGTGCTGCCCATCAGCACAGCAAAGCGCATGCTGGCCTCCAGGCTCACTCAGTACCTGTGGCTCCTCACAGCACTTTTCACCCTCCTGCCTACCTTAAACCTCTCCAGTCCAGGGCCTTCTTTCCCTTTCCTGACTTCCCTTTCCTATATAATCCTGCCACCTTGGTCTCTTGGCTTTCTTGGTCATCTTGACCTCTCCTCCTCTCAGTGTGGACCCTTCCATATGCCTCTGGCCATGCTTTCATTCATAACCACAGTAAAAAAACCCTCTCTTCAGCCGTATCTTGTAGTGTTCGTGTCCTCATTTTATCTGGAAAGAATCCTGCTCCCACGCATTTCTGATAAGGAATATCCAGTGAGAATAATTGTACTAACATAGAATTATGACAGATATAATAGCAATAAATATAAACGGGTTCATATTTTGTTGAAGTGATTCAGCTACCATAAGGAGTTCTGTTTCTAACTCATTCATGTAAAGTGTTGGATAAAACACCTTTAGAATCTCAAATAAAGCAAGGAAAATGAGTCTTAATTTGCATGGTAGCATCCTTATAAAATCTGGCACAAGTAAAACTATATAAACTGTGCTTCATGTATTTTGTCATCAGGAAACTGGTTCTAGGGCTGATTGTATATGAAATTTCCATGTTTATTAATGTTCGGTTCAACTTGTAAGAGTTGTGAGAAAATTTTCTTATTTTTCACAATCCCAGTTTGCACCCACTAATTTCAACACTACCTTTTGAACTGATAGGTAATTTTTTTTCCCGTAGCATTTCAGAACCACCCATACTCAAGAGCTCCAAAAGCACCTGTGGGCACAGTAGCTGTGATGGAGCCTGAGTCTGCCTCTTCCATCATACACTTCCTATCTGTGAAAGGCTATTAGCACTTATTTTAACCCTTTCCTGATCACTACTTTAGGCACTTTTAAGATTGGAGGTACTACTGGGAGGCTGGCAAGGACTCATACTCTCTGTGACTTTCACTGCACCACTATTCTCAAGGGCTAGACAACTCCACCAATTTGGTACATCTGTGGAGTTTAAGGGATTAACATAATTTTGTGGGGGATACTTATGCCTCCTTGAGGCGATTATGTCCACATGGATTGCTGCAGTTGGGAGTTAAGTCTGAGGGTCTTGATCCTGTCCAACATGGTGAATAAATGTTGGTAATCTGAATGGGGAATCCAAGGCAGAGATAAAATCCAAGTGCCTAACAGATCATTTTATACAGTCACACACACACACACACACACACACACACACACATCTATCTATCTATCTATCTATCTATCTATCTATCTATCTATCACACTTTTGTAAGATTTTTACTAGAGAGGCAAAAATTAAAACAGTTATTTGAATAAACTTTTGGGGAGGGTGGTTTGTTTTTTGAGACACTATATCCCTGTGTAACAGAGCCCTGGCTGTCCTGAAACTCACTTTGTAGAGCAGGCTAGCCTCAAACACTGAGAGATCTGCCTGCCTCTGCCTCTTGAGTGCTAGGATTAAAGGCGTGCAGCACCATGTCTAGCTTGAATAAAATTCATCAAGATGATAGCAATTTTACATATGTGTGACATATCAAAGTAGGTCTGATGACAATATATTTTGACAGGTTGCTAAATAATATTTGTGTATATAGTTGAAAATAATTATACAGATTTATTTTGTTTGTCTCCCTTTTCTCCCTTATGTCTTATGTCATACAGCATATAGAATATGTAGGAAGCAAGAAAGAAAGGAAGGAAGGAAGAAAGAAAGAAAGAGAAGGAAAAAGAAGGGAGAAAGGAAGGAGAAAAAACAAGACAGAAGAAAATGCAGATTAAAAACTAGGGAAAGGTTCTCAGCTCTCACCGCTTCAGCGGTGGGGGGTGTGAGCTCAAGCTGCAGCTTGTAATTTGTAATAAAAAGATGCTCATGTGGTTTGCAATGGACTCAGATCCTGGTGGAGGTCTTTTGGGGTATCTTGATTCGGGCACAACATAATTTGGGAGCTCTCTGAGATCCCCAAGACCTCGCAGGACTCCTGAGCCGGAGGATCAGAAGCCCAAGTAAGCGTGTTTGTCTTGGCCAAATTCTGTGTTTCTGTCCTGTCATTCTGTGTATTTTTGAGATCTCAAGGTAGTACACAGTGAGTAGCCAGGGATAGGTCGGGGCATTGTACACTGGCTGACCAGCCAGCAGACTGAGGCCATGCGGATCTTGGGAGATGTCCTACATCCCTGTGGGGCAGTGTTTCCCAATAGTACTGTGAGGGACACAGGCTCCCAAATCTGTTTGATAGACCTAGAAAGTGGGTCGCTCCCACGGAGATAGGAAGTAAAGGTGGAACCTGTTGTTTTGTGTTTCTTTGTGTTTCTGGCTTTCGAGCCATGCTGAGTGAAAAAAGAAAGTGCTGGAGGAAGTAAGTAAAGTTTTGTCTTTCTGTTTAAATGTATGTATAGCCATCATATGTTTGTCTTTGACTGATTTTAAATAGTTAATATGCTCTGTAGGTCACGGTTATAGATTAAAAGTTATTGGATATGTTTAAAGGTTAAACTCAAGCTTGTTTAAAATGTATATGTGTGCCTATGTGTTTATGAGGTCTATGAATGCACATGTTTAAATAGCAACAACATAGGTTGCCACATCGAATAACTCCACCATCTTGAAATCACAGTGTGAAATGCAATGTGACCGCCATCTTGAAATTGCCATCTTGAGATAGTCACATGGTATGGGTGTAAAAAAAAAGGGGGGAACCTTAGTCAAATAATTTCGTTTCCTTCTAGGTTAAAAGGATGAGTTATTTTAAATTGGTATTGGTTTTAAAAATTAAATTTTTAAACTGGTGAATTCTGGTTTTAAAATCTGGTTTTGACTTTTAAAATTATGGTTATGCTTTGTGATTTCTCTCCTACAAAAGGGGGACCTTATTTTGATATTGCAAAAACAGGTTTTAGAAAATGTTTAAATGTTTAAGGCTATAAAATGTTTAAAGTTTATCAGGCATTTTAGACAATGATCTTGAGTAGTCTAGCAAAAAGTTTGAAACAATTTCTCGATCCTTTGGGGGAGAATGAAAAACTTTGGTATTTATTTTATTTATTTTACTAAATAAAACTAAGCCATATGGTTTGAGCTAACTGAGAAAATTGTCATTTTTACAGTGTTTCATGCAGAGAGATTTTTGTTTGTTAAGCTACTTTGTTTATTGAAAAACATGTTTGCACCCTGGTTTTTACCTTGAGATAGAGAAAAGAGGAAGTTTCACCAAGTTTCTTAAAGCTTGTTCTAAGTTCCTTAGAGTTTGTTTATGTGACCTTGGACCACCATATCTGCTACAGGGAAGTAATTTTAGAAAAAGAATTTGGCAGTTTCAGAACTTCTTTTTGTATTAATATGACTTGTTTTTTCTTTGCCTATACAAAACAAATCATGGACGCTGGGCTCCAGCAGGATCACGTCAGGATGGAAAGGATATTGGTGAGAGTTTTTATGTTTTCTAAAAAGCAAGGGAGAGAGCAAGAGATATTAAAGATAAGAATTGATTGTCTAAAATAAGACTGTCTGGTTAAACCAGAAGAATGAAGCAAGAAACCTGAAGGTTTATAGAATGTTGCAAAGGGTTAGTGTATGTATGTTTAAAAAGCCAGAGAGTTAATATGATTTGAGAAAGAACTGTATTTAAAAGTATGTTGTAATTCATTTAAAAGGCTGGTGATTCTTCATTGCAAAATGTTTTCTTATGCTCTTTTAAGGGGAAGAATTCTGGCTGATAGGTTTGGTGTGGCCAGAATAGTTTGTACAGCTTAAAATTGTTCTGTACTGTTCTGCTATCAGTTGGTTCTAAAACTTATTTGATCAAAATGTTAAAACTTTAAGTTATAGAAAAATTGTAAATGTTTCACAGAGCTTGCAGTATCGTGGGGGGTAACAATGCCATCAGCAACACCTAATGGCTATGTTTGGTATTGTCAGTCACAGCTGGTGCTAACACATGGCTAGCCACCATGATGGTTCAGGGATAAAGAGGGTGGAGCTGTAGTTTTGCTGCCATCTCTCTTTAGGGCTTCCAGCTGAGTTCAGTTACACGTGGCCAGCCGCCATGCTGGTCCAGAGATAAAGAGGGTGGAAACATGAGTTTGCTACCATCTTTGTTTAGGTCTATCAGTTATGTTCAGTTCTCTGATTAGTGCTAAGTACTTTTGTCCTGTAAGCTTTTTGCTGTTCAATTTTAATGCAAAGTGGTAGGATCAGCAAGATTTGCTAGCCTCTCTATATATTGTATCTGATTAAAAGGTTTCCTTTAATTTTAGTTCAGAAAGAACAGACTTAAAGTTATGCTAACAACCTCAGTTGGTTAAGATGTTGAGCTTTACCTAGTGTTTTTGTTTAGGTTTCTTTAAGGTTAAGCCTAGGATAGGTAACCATAAAGTTTGAAAATATATAGTTCTAAAACATGCATCTAAGGAATATGCCAAAATTAGAGATTACAGCATTCTGTTTTATAGGACACAGTTTAGAGCAGATGATAAAGGTAGACAAAGAGTAACTCAGATATGCTGGCCCTCAGGCTTGTCAGAGATCTGATGAATACAGCATTTTAACATGTGTAAGCTTATTGTGACAGAGTCCCCTAATCCTGGCAGTAGCTCCCCCAAGGTCTCCAAGAATATTTGGGCATGACAGATGACTATGACTCTGGTTTGTGGTATGCTAACCACTGGGCAAATACTGCCTCAACTGGCCCATTGCTAGGGTCCAGCCTAACCTGTGGACAAAAGCTGTGGACACCTGGAAAGCTATTGTTTCACATTTTGAGAGGCAAGGAGAGGTCAATCTCTCATGTTCCTGTTTCCACAGAAGCAGTCTCTCATCTGTGCCTGGCTGGACCATCTCTGTTCAGGATGGGGTGAGACCACAGGAGCCAGGGATACTACCTAGGTGATGGACTAACTAGTCATCCCTGTCATTTTGATTGGCACATGGATTGATATATATATTTAGCTTATAATTTATCCTTCTCAGGTTTCTGATCACCTTGATGGCTATGCTAAGCTAATGGTAGCTTTGCAGCTAAAGAGCAGACAATTAGATCCACTGTCAGCTCATCAATCAGTTCATTAGCTAGTTAAAACTACTAGGTACTAGATCTCTTATTTAGAAAAAAAAAAAAAAAAACAGGTTTGCCCTGCTCACAGGATTCATGTTAGATGCCTGTGTCTTATGGTAAATAGCTAAATAAAAAGATATAAAGTTTATGTAGGGTCTAGGAATATAGGAGTTTAGGTTATAAAAAAAAATCTAAAATGTCATTTGGTCTGAAAAAAAATGTTTCAGGGTTGATAGATGCAGAAAATTGAAGTCTAAGTAGGTATTTTAAGGTATATAAATATAAGTTATAATGATATAAAATAATTTAAGGCATATTAAATATAAGAGATACTTTAGATTTCTCCCCCTCCCCTTTGCTACTGTTGTGCTTATGTTATAAGATTTCAGAAGTTCAGAGTTTTGGCATTGATCAATAGAGTTCTGATAAGTTGATGGAGCACTGACTGCTTATTATTAAGTCACCAGCTTGAGATTTTAATTTCCTTTGGTTGTTTTCTAAACATAGATTCAAAGGTGCTTCTAGTTATTAAAAATATCTGTTTAATGAGTATATCTGACCCAAAAGCCATAGCCTTTACTATAGTATTCTTAATATCTGCCATTTCTGAGGTGGACAGGATTTAGGAATATTTTAAATCTTTTCCTTCTAGTTTCTTTATAAAGAAAATTCCAAGCATCCAGGGTTTAGCACTAAATCCAGTAATGTATTTCTGCCTAGCTTTCCAGTGTAAACATGGAGATGGGGGCTAAAAGTAGATGCTGAGTGTATGAAAAATGGTCAAGCTACATTGTTGGCTGATTACCAACAGCTATGCCAACAGAAGAAGTGTTAGAGTTCCAGACCGTGGACACACTTTATAAAGGTTATAAAACAAACAGCTAACTGATACTCATTCAGTGGAATACAGTTTTATCTGTTACTATCAGAATGTTGTTATATTAGATTTGCTGATATGTTACTTTTCTGAGTTTAATATATATTTCCTTTTGTGTAGCAAAAATTCATGTGAGTTTCAGGAAATCGAAAGGTCATGAGACCTGGATCTGGTATAGCTCAAACAGATCCCAGATGAGCTTTTCCCTGGTCTTGGGATTCCTCACTTTTCCCACTTAATAGACAAATTTTAACTTCTGTCTCTAGTCTGATTTTGTCTCAGCAGATTTTCACCTTTTTGACTCTATTCCCGGATCAGCTATGGACTGTGAGCTGAAATTTGGACTTGCTGAAAGTTGACTAGATCGCTTCCCATGTCTTCAATTGGGTCAACTAACCAGATGCTTGGGACTGTCCCATTGCCCAGCCTTTGACTGGCATTTCAGCCTCCCTAGCCCCTGATGCCAACGGTCCATTGTGAGCAATGAAGAAGCTCCAGAAGATGGATCTTCGGCCCAAAATCCCACCCAGCAGGCTGAAATGCTAAGTCAAAAGGGGCTCCCTGACATTAGCTATTATCTTGGGCACCTGCTTATCTGAAATGGGAACTAGTATTGCAGCAACTGGACTAAAAGCCTAGAAAGACACTAGAGACAAAGGATAATAGTTCTCCTTGGCTTACTGCCCCTATATTCACTGTGAAGGGACCCCTACTCATTTTGATTTTTATCTTTGAGCCTTGTATTTTAAATTGCTTGATGGCTCTCATGAAAAAATGTTTGGGAGCAATACATTAATGGTACTCAGATCCCATTGTAAAAAGGTAAATCTATAGGATACAAGGGGTCATACCTGGAAGACCTAAGATTGGGTCTTCAAATGATCATGGGAAAGGGGGAAATGAGAGACCAAAAGATTAAAAATTAGCCATCATCATTAAAGTTTAAGGCCTGAACTAAGGCTAGCTGGGTGGAGAAGTCCAGCAATGCCCTGAGGGGAAGAACCTGCCTTACTGCATTCTTTCCCCACTCACTAGAGATACAGTTGCTAGGAAACTGTCCCATTCCCCTAGGGAGGGACACCAAATGATTAATGGTTTGGGGATCTTTCTGTAGCCAATCAATTCAAAATGTAGCATTTTGACCAATAGATGCTTGCCAAGCAGGAATCACCCCTGCCTTGGGCATGCTGGGAGGGACCAGAATCTTTAAATCACCCAACTAACCTGAGTACAGTGCTCTCAGCTCTCACTGCTTCAGTGGTGGGGGGTGTGAGCCTGAGCTTCAGCTTGTAATTTGTAATAAAAAGATCCTCATGTGGTTTGTAGCAGAAAATAAATAAATAAATAAGCAAATAAGCAAATAAATAAATAAATAAATAAATAAATAAATAAATAAATAAAAGCTAGGGAAAGACCGGACTGACTGGCAAGGTGGCTTAATGGGTGAAGGCTCTTGCCAAGTTTAACAACCTTTCAATCTCTGTGAACCACCGCATAGAAGACAACCAGAAGCTTTCAACAACACTGAAAGTTGGCCTCTAACTCCTGCACACATTGACTGTAGCTACTGCTCCTTTTGAATGTGGTAAACCCCACTTCACATAGCACCTTGTCACCACAGGATGCTCACACCTAACCAGCTCTCCAGAGTGCCAAGCCTCTGGGAGACACCCGCCCATTTTTCTGAGCTCTACCACGTTGCTTCAGCCTGAGGCAGTGATCCTCATGCAAGGCTGGTCACACTGTGGGAGTTGTACTCTTCCTATTTGGGGAATGAAAATGTGGAACTTAGTAGGTGGAGATGTGGTGGATTTTACCGCAAGAGTTTTTCTCAAGTCTTTCAGGGAATTGCTGGTTCTAGGAGTTGTAAATTCTCTGACCTTAAATATGAGAACCCAGAGCTGTGGGCTCAGAAGGAGCTGCCACTAGCCAGTTCCTCAAGAGCAGGTGTCCCTGTGGCTGCTAACACCATCCTGCTCCTATGCCTATATCGGAGCAACACATAAGGAAGAACGTACATGCTGCCAGTGATCTCCAAGTAACATTTCTTCATGTTAATTAGCTCTCAGTAATTAGTTTGTGAGCAATTTGAACTAATTAGCTGCAATTTATAGGCTTGTAGTTTTCCATCTTAGGGATCTAAATGTGTAGAAAATTTCATAATAAATCAATTTATCTCCATCAATGCTACATAATCTTTAAAGTCAACTGGCTCTCTAAGAAAGGTCTTGTATTAGACACTAAAGAATAGGCAAAGATTTAGATACAAGTCCTGCATGTTAAATTATGGAAGTCTTAGTGTCTTTCCAGTCATTATCAAAGATAAAATAAGAAAATGATGAATTGTCATTCTTTCTAGAGTCTGGAATATATAAAGTATTAATTGCAGCATGTGAGTAAGTTAGAAATTCCAGTCAGCTGGACTTAAGGATTGCATTGTAAATAAATATGCTTGGAATTGGCTTTTCTAGAATAAGCTGTTATTTATAACAGGATAATTTCCTCACATGCTTGCTGTGATCTGAGACTGTTTAGCATACAGATCTGAATCCTTTCATACTATCCAGCCGACTCTTGGAAACTTCTGCCATTCTTACAACAGCCTCTAGAGGTCAAGATTGAGGCACTGTGCCTAGCTGTGCTTCCCCACTCAGCACCTAGCCGCTACAATGCCATCAGCACTGACATTTGGTTCTCCCTCTAGTGACATTCATATGTGTAAAAAATTTCCCCATAAGATTTAATTCCAACAAGCTAATATGCAACAACAATTCACTGCTATTAGACAGTTAAGTATAGATATGATTTATATACGTGGTCCATGTTGATTCCTTTTAAAATGAAGGAATTGAGGCTCTGAAGCCATTTAATCACTTATTTAGACTCTGATATATGCAAGCATTTATAAAATAATGTGCCTAAAGACTTAAAGTACTTCAACTTTAAAATAATAGATTTTTTTTAAAGTTTTCTGAATGCTCCTAAAATTTAGGGTTGCAATAATTCTCTTAATTCAAAAGCATTTGAAAACTCTCCAAATAACGTTGAAATCATTTGGAAGGAGACAGAATAATTTGCCATTATTACTGCATTTTAGTGGTTTGTCGGCTGTAGTTCAGAGGATGGAAGGCAGCCAAAAGACCTTCTCACAGCTTCTCTGAGCCCCACAGTCCAGAGTGCAGGACTGTGGTGGCCATCACCCAGGAACTCAGCAGAAGGCTCATCTGAAATGCTTTGCATTCATTTCTGAATCCGAATGACTTCCTGTTAGTTGCTTATTTTCTACTTTGTTCTCCTTTTGTTTATTTATTTTCAACAATGCTTCCAGATATCTGTAAAAGGTAATAAAAATGTTTTTAATATCTATGTGAATTTAAAATACTGTCATTTTTCCTCATTTATTTATTTTATTCACTTTACATCCTTGTAGCCCCTTTTCTTTCTCTCCTTCCAGCCTCACCTTCTCTTTCTCCTCCTCCCCCTCCCCTTTTCCTTAGAAGAGGGGAGCTCCCTTTTACTATTCACCCCAGCTCATCGAGTTGCATCAGGACTGAGTATGCCCTCTTCCCCTGTGCCCTGTCAAGGTAGCCCCACAAAAAGCTGGCAAGTCCATGTCCAATGCAGTCCCCATTCCGCTTACTAGAGGACCCACTTGAAGCCTAAGTTGCCCATCTGCTACATCTTTGTAGGAAGCCTATGTCCAGTTTCATGCATGGTCCTTGGTTGATGCTTCAGTCTCAGCAAGCCCCTCTGGGCCCTGATTAGTTGGCTCTGTTGGTCTTCTTGTGGAGCTCCTGTCATTTGCGGGTCCTTTTTTCTTTCCTCTCACTTTTCCATAAGACTCCCTATGCATTGCCCAATGTTTTGGCCATGAGTCAGTGTCAGCATTTGTTTTGAGGCGCTTATGGGTAGAGCCTCACAGTGGACAACGCTGAGAGACTGTCTGCAATTTTAACAGAGCGTCATTCACAGTGTTACGGGTTGGTACTCTTCCATAGGGTGGGTCTTTGGCTTGGCCAGGCTTGTCTTTAGTGGAGCATCTTAAGGCGCCGACAAACATCACTAAGAAGGAGCATCACCTGGTAATTCCAGCCATGCTTAGACATCTCCTATTTTCTTGAGGACTTCCTCCTTTCCTTTCTTTACAGGCAAACCCCATTCCTTACGAGCCATTCCACTATCACCAGCCCCACAAAGCCTCCACAGCCGTCAACTCCCATCCTCCCACTTTATTTTTGATGACTGGAATGGGTTAATTAAGTTGGGTTTGAAGAAGCAGAGTAAAAAACAAACCCATTTCCCAAATGTAGTTAGAATATACGATACCACTTAAAGGATAACCTGTATTTCATTTATTCTAAAGATATCAAAAGACAATTTTTGAAGACTGTTATTCAATTCTATTTGTTTGAATACAGGAGTCATTCCTCATTAAATATTTACCTGTTGTGTAAAAGATTCTTTGGGTAATATTAGGACAATATTAGGAAGAGATGCATGTTTGAATTTGCATCAAGATAGCAATTCTCCAGAAACCTTTTTAAAAAAAAAAAAAAACCCAAAAAAACAAAAAAAAAAAAAAAAAAAAAAAAAGAAAAGAAAAGAAAAGAAAAACAAAAAACAAAAAGAAAACAAAACAAACAAATAAACCCTAACAGTAAAGCAAGAATTGTTTTCAGCTCTTTTTGTGGGAGATATTTTTATCTTGTGAGTTGGGATGGCTTAGTGCATTTGCACATTTTTTTTTCCAGCTGTTGGAACGTAGTGCTGTGATGCTGTTTTCTCTACCCCTAACAGCTAGATGCATGAACCTACCAAGAGCAAGTGAACATAATACATTCACTTCTGAGAGAGGATGGGGAGAATCCTGACAATCTGAGGACAGCGGTTGCTAATTCGAGGTCAGTTATACCAATTTAAATCAATTATTTAACTGTGCTTAACAAAGTGCTTCCAAGAGATGAAGCCATGAGTGTGAATGGAAGGAAAGTTTCATCTCTCTGGGAAAATTATTATGTGAAAGAGTGTGGGGCTATAGAAAGCTCTCGACAGACAGTTGTATAGTTCCAGATTACTTCTAGAAGACACAGCGATAGAAAGTGTTGGGTTAACTTGAATTTGGGCGGGAATCCTTCCCTAAAGACTGCTAACCTGGCTTAGCATGTACAACAACAACTACAAACGCTTCCTGGTAGGAGCGTTCTTTTGCAGCAGATAGCAAGTGAGCCCAGGAACTTACAGGCAGCCAACTGACGCAAAGGAGGCTGACTCAAAGGAGGCTGCGCAGTGCCCAGTTACCTCACTTCCCTGCCCTCCTCTCATTTCCATCTTCTAACAGTAATACTGCCTCCCCCACGGTGCAGCCAAGAGTTCTTGAACTCATCCAGCCTGACTCTAGAATTGTCAACCAAAGCTAAGTAAGACCTTTAAACTCAATTTGTTGTTATTTTGTTTCTCATCCAAGGCAGATCCTGAAGGCTCTGACGAGGCCTTTTCTCCTCAGAAATATTAAGCAATTGGCTTAGCTTAACCATTAAAATATCATGTGGCTTCAAATTCCTTAACTTTAAAAAAGATGACTGGCCATGGGCTTTAGAAGTTATGTGTAAAGAGGTTACAAATTAAGCATGTTTTGTCTCCCCAGGAAGAATCTGGCTTTGTGCCCCAGATGTAATGCCTGTCTGTGTTGTGAAAGCTGGCATCTCTTCATTTTACAGAATCCTAGTATTCTAGAGTCTGGGATTTTGGAAGGCATTTTCTCTCTTATTGATTGATTTTTGTGTGCTTTCTTCTCTAGAATGCTGCCTTTGAGTCAAGTTAAGTGGACTGCACATTTACTCTCTCATAACTTTTATGTAAATATGTGTTATAACCCGCTTAAACATATTTTGCATAACTACAGCCCCTTCGTTGGGACCTACTTTAGTTCTTAGCATAAGACAGCTCCTCTGTTAACATCTGTAGCATAACAGAAGCCATTTTGTTTTCAACTCTCCATTTTGATCATAAGGTGAAATTGAGTTCAGGTTCTCAGGCTCTGCTTGCCTGAGAACTTCAATAGCCTTTTACTTACAATTCAATACTTGTGAATGTTCTGCTTGAACTAATGATATATGTTCTCCTTAAACAAAACCACAACACCCTACTATGTTCCTTTCTCCCGGAACGATGGGGAACTGGAAAGTCCCCAAGCTTATATCCTAGCCAATCAGCTTAAAATGCATTGTTTAGCTTGGAACAAAATTGATTCTTCTTGTGTTTGGCTAGTCAAAATGATGTAATGCTGCCTTCCCTTAACTTCCCACCTGGTTACCTGGTTATAGTTTTTCTTATAAAAGGCCTGCCTTAGAAACATACAATATGGATCCTGAGCTCAGATTGTATCCCTGACCAGTCAGTCTTTGTTCAGCATTCAATAAACTTCCATCAATCTGAGTGCAGTGTTCAAGTGGTCAGTGTGTGGCTATTCCTGAACCCTAACACTGTAAGTTGTTTATCCTTTCTAATGTGAATCAAGACAGTCTAAATTAATTCTAAATATGAAGGTGAAAGAGATGGGAGTCACCATGTTTAAATTTGAAAATTATGCTGCAGATCCTGGGAAATGGCTAGAAGTAGGGAAGAGAACAACCCAAATGAAGAGGGGAGGTGATGGGAAAGAGGAGAGAAGAAGGGAAGGAAGGAGAGAAGGGAAAATAGAGGGAGAAGAAGGGGTCAGGAAAGAAATAGAGGGAAAGAGATAGAGATAGAGATAAAGAGATAGAGATAGATAGATAGATAGATAGAGAGATAGATAGATAGATAGATAGATAGATAGATAGATAGATATAGATAGATAGAGAGAACGAGAAAACATTTTGGAGACTGAGTCTCAAAGAGATCACCACATCTTTTATACATTCAAAAAGTCTACTTTTTCAGTTTGGCCAACTTTCAAGATTTCACATTCAGAAATGGTTAATTTTTAACAAAGACATCTAACAAGCCATTGAGAAGCCCATGTAACTGGCAAGTGAATAATGTACAGTATAGGAAATAGTTTTTTACAAAGACAAATCAATATTGAAAGGCCACTTGATGACTTGAAATTGGAGAGTATTATGGTTTGGATTTGAAGTACCCTCCCCAAAGGCTCAGGTTTTAAAGATATGGTCATCTGCCTAAATGTTTATCTTTGTATATCCCAGAATGATTTGGACAGACACACAAACAGTAACAGAAAACAAGACACTTTATTAAAGAGAGAAATATTTCAGGCTAGAAATGGGCCAGAACTGGAGATATTTTTATTTTCGGAGCTTGGAGTCCATACCATTTTGGCCCATCTTTGATATCAGCCACTTGGTGTTGTTTTTACTTAGATGGCACCACCTCCTCCCATTTGCTTATGTCAAGGACTTTTCTTGCACATGCTCTGTTCCTCACAAGGAGCCTTGGCAGGGGAATTGTTTACCACCTTTCTGCCTGGTAACTTTTTTCTTGTACTAAACATGGTGACTCGTTCCTTGTCCTGTTCTCAAAAAAGCTTTCACAAAAGCTTCCTCTTTAGCTGTTAGACCCAGTTATCAAAAGGCTGAATCTCAAGGCCTTTGTTCTAACAGATAGATCAGTCCTTTAGGGACTCCCAATCTGGGTATTTCAGCTACCTTATTTTCTCTTTAAATATGCTGTTTCCTAAGATCATAGGAATAATCCCAATAATACTTTCCCAATAAAGTAGACTCCAAGAACTCTTACTTATTTACAATGGATCAGAAGTTATCTGTTTAGATTTATGAAAGATAATTGTATCAGAAAACTACTTACAGATCTTTAAAGGGTTATTTGTTCCAGGTTATTTGTTATTTGTCGAATCTTGAGATTGTGTTGTTTACTGGAAAAACCTGTTTCTAATTGTGGTGTGGGTCAGCCTTGGCACACACCTTTAATTCAATAGCTTTCTGCTTGAGGATTGTAAACAGGATTAAATAAAGTTAACCTTAGGTCAAGAGGCAAAGCAAGCAACTAGTTGAGAGGGAGAGAATATAAAAAAACAAAAACAACCCCCCCCCCAAAAAAAAACATAGAGGGCAAGAGGAAGTAAGGAGGATGAATAGAGAGATGAACAGGAAGTAGAAAGGACTTTTGAGATGATGATGATGTATTATGTTACATCCCATGAATAAGAAGAAACAACTGTAACTATAGTTACCAAGGATACCAGGACCTCTACGTTCCAGAATTGTATCCAGGCTAAGTATTTATTCAAGAAATTTTCTACATATCACTTGTGTCTCAAGGGTTCTTTGAGATGGCATAGGGAAGAAAGCTTCCTTTTCCTTCTGGGATGTAGGCTGAGGAGGAAGGTCAGCTGGGTGCTTTCTCTGCTTCTCTGAGCTAGCAGGCTTTCACCTCAGCCTCCACCCCCCCATCTTTATTGGTAAAATTGAACATTTGAAATTTTGTTAAAAACAACATTGGTGTTCCAGTTTGTGGCACAATCACACTGCCTGGCTATGGATTCCTTATAATAGTATTCTCTTAGGACTGTTCTGGTTAATTTGGTTCTCCATTTCCACTTATTTTTAGCATTAGAGGTAAGTTTTTTGGATGTGTAATTTATCATTCCTGCTGATTTATTCTGAATCTGTTCCCTGGAAAATTTTAATATTCTAGTCTTAATTAAACATGTTGCCAGTTTGTCTACTATTTCATTATTTTCAGATTATATTTTTCTGTCTTGCCTGTATGGGCTACATACAATTTGAAGTCTTTGCTAAGTTTTGCTAGGTTTTGGCATTCCCCCCATGCCCAGATATCTTTGCCATTGACCTGTCAGTTGGTGGTTTTCCATTTTGGTCACCATACAGCTATACCATTGCACATGCACCATGAATTGCGTGAACTGGAGAAGACAGAAGTTTTTCTTTTGCTCTCCTAGCTGTTTATCTTATAGCAGAGCTGTGCGGATTTTGTGGCTCCTTCCTCAGTGTTGGTCATTTCGTTCACTCGTCTACAGGCTGCCACTTTACACTGGTTTTGTTGTCATCGGCGATGGACGAACCATCAGTGAACCATATGTTAGCCACACGTGACAATTCCGTTGGTCCCCATAGTTCAATAGGGGTCCCTTTTGGGGGAAGCGTAGTTTAGAGATGGGGATTACAGGCAACTGAGCTATTTCCTCAGTCACTTCTTAAACAGTCTGGGAATCCATTTATGTTAATGTTGACTATCACTGGCTTTGTCTTTCTTTTTAAAAAAAGAAAAAGATTCAAAGCAGATGCTGAGACTTAAGGCCAACTGTTGGGCAGAGTGCATGGAATCTTATGAAAGAAGTGGGAAATAGTAAGATCTGGAGAGGATAGGAGCTCCACAAGGGAGAGCAACAGAACCAAAAAATTTGAACACAGGAGTCTTTCCAGAGACTCATACTCCAATCAAGTACCATGCATGGAGGTAACCTAGAACCCCTGCACAGATGTTGCCCATGGCAGTTCAGTGTCCAAGTGGGTTCCATAGTAATGGGAAGAAGGACTGCCTCTGACATAATCTGATTGGCCTGCTCTTTGTTCACCTCCCCCTGAGGGGGGAGCAGCCTTATCAGGCCACAGAGGA
Organism: Rhombomys opimus; assembly: GCA_010120015.1. NCBI lineage: Eukaryota > Metazoa > Chordata > Mammalia > Rodentia > Muridae > Rhombomys > Rhombomys opimus. The sequence continues at coordinate 1,401,905 of REGO01000092.1, read as the reverse complement.
AGACAATGCAGCCACTTTTGATGAGATCTGATAGACTAAGATCAGAAGGAAGGAGAGGGGGACCTCCCCTATAAGTGGACTTGGGGAGGGGCATCTGTGAAGAAGGGGAAGGGAAGGTGAGATTAGGAGGGTAGGAGAGAAGGGTTTATGGGGGATACAAAGTGAATAAAGTGTAATTAATAAAAGTTAAAAAAAGATTCATTTATTATTTATATGGCATTCTGCCTGCATACCAGATCTCATTATAGGTGGTTGTGAGCTACCAGGTAGTTGCTGGGAATTGAACTCATGACCTTTGGAAGAATAGTGAGTGCTCTTAACCTCTGAGCCATCTCTCCAGTTCCCAGCTTTTGTCTTTTATTGTTGTTTATAACTTCACTTTACTTGATCTGAAGGCCTTGTATGAGTTTAAGGAGGGAAACCAGGGTTAGTTTACACACAAATTATTTAATAGTGTGCAAAGTCTTAACTATTTCTGCAAAATTTAAAGAGGGACATACCCTAAAGAATGTATGTTGTGGTTACTTTTTTTTTTTTTTTTAAGATTGATTTATTTATTTAGTTAGTTATTTTACTTATGTGAATGCTCTGCCTACATGCACACCTGCATGCCAGAAGAGGGCATCAGATCTCAGTATAGATGGTTGTGAGCCACCATGTGGTTACTGGGAATTGAACTCAGGATCTCTGAAAAAGCAGACAGTGCTTTTAACCACTGAGCCATCTCTCCAGCACCCCTTCAGTCACTTCTTGTTTCTTCCCCTCTTTTCTTTCTACCTGCTGGAAGGCAAACATCCTTCATGGTGTGTTTTTTCCCCTCCATGAAGCTTCTGCCTTGTTACAGGTCAGAAAACAATGGCCAACCATACAGTGAAATCTCTGAGACTGAACCAAGACAAACCTTTCTTTTTATAGTTGCAAGACTTTTGCTAACATAGGCAGTAAGTGTAAAATGGAGTGAACATTTGAAGAGGAAGCCAAGGTTAATTCCTTTTTAAGTAGGCAGTCTGAGTTATAGGCCATATGCTGATATGTGTTATTTATTTTTAAATGTTTAAGAAAGTCAAGTTAAATTTTTTTTGTTCAAAACATTAATTATATTCATTGTATTTTAAGATAAAATAAAAATTTCCTACAAAATTTATGTTTAGGAACCAATTCCTTATGGGGGAGTCTGGATAATACCACAATAAGTGATATTTTGTATATTGATTTATGATTTAAAATGGTATAACCTATGTGGATGTCTACTATCGCCTCAACAGTAAAATCCTTTGAGATTAAAATATACGTTTTTAAATCTAAAAAAAAAAAAAATACACTTTTAAGTTTGAATTTTCCCGAATGAGAGCAGAGTGCTTAGAATGGGCAAACTGCACTGGTAAGGTTTTGAGGCACGATGTGGAGCATAGGTTGTTCCGCATAGTCGGGGCAGATCTAAACAGGAAATGGGATGTAGGAGCAAAAGGGAGGGAAAAAACAAGGAGTGAAGCCATTGGCACTCCCACACAGGCCTGTTTCTACCCTTTTGTGAAACTGACTGCTTTTTTAGTTGCCTGGAATTTTCATTGTCCTTTATTTTGATTATTTGTTTCCTCATTAGCATAGAAGACTCCTCATTGGCTCCCCTGTTCTCACCAGCTTAGAAGAGCATTCTCTTTCTTTTAACCTCCAACAGTACATATCATAGTGATCTAGATGTGTTCCGGGTCTGAGATGGAGAGGAAGATGGCTGCCTTCATTTCTAGACGTTAAGGCATCAGGTCTTGATAGCGTATCTGAGAGGCACACAGGATGAGAAAAGTGAAGCTTCGGAGGAGGTTAAGTGACATCTACAAGGGTTAGGGAAGTCTGAGCCATACTGGCTTGCTCTTGATTTTCTTATTAAAGGAGAGCTAATTGTAAAGGCGTTTTGTGGATCAGATGCCATAGAAGGTATTTTGTTGTTTTTCAAGAGACAGCCTTATGGGGAAAATGGAGACTTTAGTAGCAGAAAGGTTCGAATTGATTCCCAGTATTATAATTAACCAGCCATAGGACTCTCCAAGACACAACCGCACAGCTTTGCTTCCTGACCTACACAATGGATGCAACAGTAACTTGCCTTGGCCTCTTGGAACCCAATTTCCTCTCTAACCACTTAGTAATTATGTCTGGTCAAGTTCATGCCAGGGGCCACCTGTTTTATAGCACCTCACATCTCTGCCATCCCAACCTGATCATGTGGGTCAATAGTGCAGGAAAGCATTTGTACATTTGTTGTACATTTTCATTTTTCTTTCAAATAATACAAATATAAACACAAACTAATGTGGTATGTTTTAAAATCCTATTTTCTGTCCTTCAGTCATAACTATCCAGGCTCCTGTGATATTTTGAGATCAGTTGGCGCTCACCTAAGCACATGTGTTAATGGTTCCAATACATAAGACTTGTGATGACGTGGATTTTCATGTGTCCTGATCCTTAGTTTTTCTGACTACACAAGAAGTAGATTTTCTTGGTCACAGGATAAAAAGTGGAGTAAAGTGGTGGATTATTCCTTGTTTGTAGTTTAGTCTTTCTGTGTTACGCTCTACTGGTTTTTGAAGCATTCTTCTTGCTTCTGGTATTTTATTTTTAACTTTTCAATGATATTTTTTTTTTGAGAATTTCACATCATGCACTTCAATTCCACTCATCTCCCTGTCTCTTCATATATTTCCTCTTCCCTTGCATACTTCAAAAAAAATGAAGCAAAAAAAAATGAAGAAAAAAATGAAAAAATCAAATAATAAAAACAAGCCACAAAACAAAAACCCATCTTGCCATGGAAGCTGTTCTATGTCGTGGTGTGTCATATAGTATACTTTTTGTCCAAACAGATTTACTTGCAAATGTGCCTTGCAGTGAGTTATTGGTTTGCTTTAAGGCCTCTGGCTTCTGCTACACTGTCAATATTCAATCTTCACCGGGACTCCTCTAGGCTGTCCTATTGTCTAGTGATCCTGCAGCTTTGGATCTGTAAGACCGGACCCTTCAAGAGCTCTGTCAATTGATAGATGGGGTAGATGTTGGGTGGGCCAACTCAAAGCCTTGGATCTGGGCCTGGGGAGAAGCTGAGATGTGGAGCCTGCCAGCATCAGCTCCTGCTTCGCCCAGGAGAAGGGTAGGGCCACCTCTCCTGCCTGTGGAGGTCAGCAAGGGAGTGGTACCTGCTCTCCTAGCCTTTGGACATCAACCTGGCCCCAGGTGGCATCCAGACCAGGGATGGCCTTTGGTGGTAACATGGGTCACAGGCATAGACAGAGACCCTTGCTGCTGCAGGGCCAGGGGCCCAGACACAGCCCTCAGTGGCAGCACATTCCAGGCATCCCCCATCCCCCAGGTGGCAGCACAGGCTTCTCACATCAGTTTGTCCGCCACCACCCTGGAGTTGCCAGTTCTGCCTCTTTTCATAGGGCACAAACAGCTCCACTTCTCTCTCCACCACATACATTCTCATTCTAGTGGTGCCTCCTATGGCCAGCCATGGGGCATGCAGGCTCTGGGTGCCTTCCTCCCAATCACGCTATGTGATGGGCCTCTTGCTTCTGGTATTTTAAATGATCTATTAACGTTTTGTTTGGTGTGATATATTGAAGAGATACATTAAGTTATTTGAGTGTGAGAATCTGAAAAAGAGTTGATTTAAAAACTAGGGACTAGAGATATGGGTCAGTATTAAGCACTCTTTCCTTCCTTCCAGAGGATCTGAGTTCAGTTCTGAGCATCCACAGCAGCAGCCTACAATGCCATCACTTCAGCTTTGGGGGATGTGACAACCTGTTCTGGCCTCAAAAGGAACCCATACATCTGTGTGCACACATATACACACACATACACACACTCTCACTCACAGAGACTACACATAAATAAAAATAAATAATTTAAAATATTTTTTCTAACATCCACATATAAGTGAGTTTATACAATGTATGTCTTTCTGGGATACCTCACTTAGGGTGATCTTTTCTAGTTCTCACCATTTGCCTGCAAATTTCATGATTTCCTTATTTTTAAATTTCATGATTTTTCTTGTTTTTCTGACAGTATTCCATTGTGCAAATGTACCACAATTTCCATATCCATTCCTCAATTGACGGACATCTGGGTTGTTTCCAGATTCTGGCTATTATGAATAAAGCTGCTATGAACATTGTTGAACAGATGTCCTTGTTGTATATTTGAGCATATTTTGCATATATGCCTAGGAGTGATATTAGACAGATAATATAGGATAATCATACTGAAACTTGTACACCTAAAGAAGGTAAGCAAAAAGGAGGAACCTGGGTAAGATGCTCAATCCTCATTCAGAAAGGCAAAAGGGATGGACATCTGAAGAGGGAGAAAACAGGGAACAGGACAGAAGCCTACCACAAAGAGCCTCTGAGAAAGACTCTACCCAGCAGTATATCAAAGCAGATGCTGAGACCCAGAGTCAAATTTTGGGCAGAGTGCAGGGAATCTTATTCAAGAAGGGGAGATAGAAAGACCTGGAGGGGATAGGAGTTCCACAAGAAGAACAACAGAACCAAAATATCTGGGCCTAGGGGACTTTTCTGAGACTGATGCTCCAACCAAGGATAACCTAGAACCCCTGCACAGATGTAGCCCATGGCAGTTCAGTATGCAAGTGGGCACCCTAGTAAGGGGAACAGGGACTGTCTCTGACATGAACTCAGTGGCTGGCTCTTTGACCTTCCCCCCCACCCCCAGCCCCCTCGGGGGAAGAGCAGCCTTGCTAGGCCACAGAAGAAGACATTGCAGCCAGTCCTGATAAGACCTGATAGGTTAGGGTCAGAGGGAAGGGGAAGAGGACCTCCCCTATCAGTGGACTTGGAGAGGGGCATGGGAGGAGAAGAGGGAGGAAGTGCAGGATTGGGAGAGGATGAGGGAAGGGGCCATAGCTGGGATACAAAGTGAGTAAATTGTAATAAATTAAAAAAAATTAAAAAATAAAATATGTTTTCTTTTCTAAACTCAGTAAAATGTATTCCCAACTTTCAAAATCTATTTCTACAGTAATGCTCTTTATTTCAGGTTGTAGGGTCAAAACCTTTTCCCTGTCTATATTACATTTATAAAGGCAGAGTCCTGAGTACATTTGTCAAGGGCTCGATTTGGTGATAATCACGTTAATGAGTAATGTTTGTTATTAGTTACACCAATGAAAACAGTATAATATTAAAGCTTTGATTTGAATATGATAGAGAAGGAGGTTTGAGGGATGAATATTCACAAGAAACTAATGGGACATTCTTTAGGAAAAAATGCTAAAATGTCATTCTAGTAGCCTGTTTGCATACTAACCCATAGTCAAATCAAACCATTTCTGGCTGAAAAAAAAATCATTTCCTCAAAATTAAATCCAATGAACTTGTCTGCTCAGAAAGTCAAGTAACATACTCTCATGAAAGGAAACGGCGCCTCATTTAATGCCTCAGTTTTTAAAAGGGTGTTTATTTTCTGTTTGAGTTCAGTCTTTTTTTTTTTTAAGTTGCACATTTCAGTAATTTTTTTTGCCAACATGCAAATGATATGCCGACTACACATGGCTGGGATGACCCCATGTGGTGATGAAAGGGCCAGGCAGACCTATCAGCTCCATTATTAAGTCTAAGCGATGGAAAATCATCGAGCTTCTGGAATTTTTGTTTAATTTATATTTTTTATGACCCAGAGGAACAAAATTTTAAATATGGTCTATTCTTTTCTTTTTAGAAGATATTTGAGAATTTTAAATAATGTTAGCTTTTGGCATCTTCATTTAAGTGAAACAACTCATGTTTTTCTTTTTAATTTATTTTTAACTTATAAATCAATCCCTCCTCTTTCCCTCCTCTCCTCCTGGTCCCTCCCTCCTACCCCTTGTCCTCAGAAAGAGCTCCCAACTCATATTTTAAAAACATTTTTAAAGGAAGAGGAAGAAAACAGCAAAACAAACCAACCAACAAAACCCCTGAGTGCTATACCCTTCTCTGTCCTAATAACAACGGAGTGACTGGCCCCTGAAAGCATCACCTGAAGTGGCTAGACATTCTGTGTGGCATGGCATCCAATCCACACCGCCTTCTCGTCAGACCTATAGAAACTAAGGCTTGCCCTTCCACTGACTTTTCCAAAATTATTAGCTAGGAGTGTGAACCATGCAGCTCACTGATTTCTCATTTCACAGTCATTTCTAGCCAAAGGCATATGATGTTTAATTTTTAATTTAATTTCTGTGTCCTAAAGAAAAGAGCTGCCTGCTTGTGTGCTGCAGAAACCATCTCTGCTGGTTGAAATGATTTTATTCTTCCTGTTTCTCCTGTTTTGACCCTTAGGTAATGAGCTCTCTCTGAAGAGAAACTATAGATGATCAAGTGTGATAAATATGATCAAGGACATTCTCTCTTGCGCACACACATACACATGGGAGGGAAAGTAGAGAGAAGGAAGGAGGCAGGGAAAGTGAGGGGGGAGGGAAAGGGGAGGTAGAAGGAAAAATAGGGAAGGAGGAAGAGACTGTATGCTGTGCTGTATGGTAGTTCATGACTACCATGCTCATGTCACATCCTTCTTTGTTAGCCAAGACCCCTACTCCCATTTTCCCACCTGTCCTCACGCCCTTTCCCCATTTAAAATATTTCATGCCTGTTTTGACTCCTTTCTAAATCTACCTCACTTTCTGTAGTGTTCTCTGATTCTCTATGGCTGATATAGATTTCCTATTTATGTGCAGACATTCAACAGCCATTTACTCTCAGAAGGTTGATGAGCTATACGTCTCTGTATTAAATTGCTTATTGTAAAAAGAAGCATCTTTGCTCTATATTGGGAAAACTACTTTTCTATTGGTATAAAATACTAGAGAGCAGTTTGATGTGTGAATTTAGAAAAGCAATGGTAATAGGTTCTCCACCAGGGCCTATGACCTGCCTAGGTATAGGATTTGGATATGGTTTACAGAATCAGGCATTCATTTTCTTCGGTGAAGTGGCTAACTCTTGAATCTAATCAGGAAGTGAATGCTTACTCCCCACAAAAGTCACGCTATGCTTGCACCCAGGATGTATGTTGCCTGACCCACGGGATCTACAGCGGAGTGAAACGGCTGATGAGATTTCTTCTCCAGCAGCCTACAAAGAACCTTCCAGAAGCATGTATGTCAGCCAGGCAGGAAGAACCATCCAGCTCATTTCTAGCTTGATTTCCCTGTGTCTGGTAACCTGAATATGTGGTGAGAGGGTTTTGCCATATATTTTGGCAAGCAATCAACAGAAATGGCATTAGGTGGTATTGTTTTTGGAGACTTTTTTATGCCTTTCTGGCCAAAAACTCATGGAGAAGACTCCCATACTGGCATTGAGATTTTCATGGAAAACAAAACAAACCCATCAATTCTGGGAGAAGTTGCAAAACTATTATCTATACATATGGGGTGCCTCAATTCCAGCACAACCACCCCCCCACCCCCCCACACGTAGTTAGCTAACAAAGTAGTAGGTTTCTGTGTGGTTTACTCACTCCTCTTATAGCTTTGTTAATCATGGTGCCCATCCCACCATTTCTAACCATCCTTATGTCCCTTTCTCTATGCCCTTTCATATCTAGTGGATATTAATATCTCTTTATCTCAATGTCCCTGTCACCCACGCTTGCCATTCTCTGCCCTCTATATACACTTGCTTCAACTTAAAACTAAAATTATAAGAATCGAAGTTAAGATCTGCATACAAAAGAAAACAGGTGGGTTTATCTTTCTGGGCCTATGTTACCTCAGTTAGTATAATTTTTCCCAGTTCCATCCATTTTTCTTTACATTTAATAATTTCATTTTTCTTTATAGCTGAATAAAGTTGCACCGTATATCTGTAGCACATATTCATTGCTGTTTATCAACTAATGGACATTTAGGCTGATTTCATTTCCTAGCTATTGTGAACAGAGCAGAAATGAAAAGAAGGTGTTCAGATATCATTGTCATAGGGTTCTAAGTCCTTTGGATATGCATCAGATGCCCAGTAGTGGTATAGCAATAGGCTCTAAATGTATGGAAGCAGTAGAATCACTCTAAAGTTCCTCCTTCAGCTCTTTGCAGATCTCTACACTGATTTTTATAGTGCCCAACATCAGCAGCAGTAACAGCAACAGTGACAGTAGCAGCTTTAGTTCAAGCACAGGGGAGCTATTTTCTTACAAAGTTTACTAGGGCTCTGTCTTGGTCACTGTTCTATTACGGTGAAGAGACGCCATGACCAAGGCAACTCAAAGAAAGTGCTCAACTGGGGGCTTGCTTACACTTTCAGAGAGATGGTCCATTATCATCATGGTGGGGAGCACGGAGGCACAGCTAGTGCTGGGGAAGTAGCAGAAGTAGTAGCTGAGAGCCACATCCTGATCTATAGGTAGAGAAAGAGGGAGGGAGGGAGGAAGAGAGTGAATAGAGCTATAGGCAGAGAAAGGGGGAGAGAGGGAGAGAGAGAGGAGGAGAAGGAGGGAAGGGGAGAGGGAGGAGGGGCAGAGAGGGAAAGGGAGGGGGAGAAGGAGGCAGAGGAGTGTTAGGGATGAATTAAATAATGGTGATTACAACAGATTTTATATGAAAGAGGTTTATTAGATGGAGATGGAGAGAGAGAGAGAAGGGAGAACAGGACATGATGGGGAGAAAGAGGGGGTCGCCCTGACAGAGAAAGGGGAGAGCAAGAGGGGGCAAGAGGCAAGAGAAGCAAGGGAGGCAAGAGAGGGCAGGAGAGAGACCAGGTAACCACGCCTTCCAGGTGTGCCCACGTGGCGGGTGGCACGATGACATCATAAGTTGCTAGGCAATCCAGGAGCAGGTTTAGTTCCAAAATCCTAACAAGGAGGGGAAGGGGGAGAGGGAAGGGGAGGGGGAGAGGGAGAGGGAGACAGAAAGGGAGGGAGAGGAGAAGAAGGGGGAGGTGGGGAGAGAGTTGGTCTGACATGGGCTTTTGCAACCTTAAAGTTTATCCCCAGTGACACACTTCCTCCAATGACTCCACATCTCCTCATCCTTCTCAAATTGTGCCTCTCCCTGGTGACTAAGCATACAAATATATGCTGAAGGGGTCATTTTTTGCCCGAATCTCCACAGGTCTTCTGGTTTCTGAAGTCTTGTTCATTAGAAAAACATCAGAATTGTAGGTTGAGGGCAGTAGTGAAGTAGCTGACTTGCTGAGCACATTTAAGACTCTAGATCTCTTCCTTAGCAGTGGAAATAAACAATGAACAAAGGTGAGCAAGACAAACAAACAACAACAATGACAACCAAAGCATGAAGAAAACCCATTAGATATTCACCTGAACTCGAATTCTAACTGAACTGTTTAGCCTCTAATATCACCTCACAGGCAAACATTGTTTGTCAGGATTCTGACTCAAGTCTCTTTTTTTCTTGATCATTATCTCTCCAGATACCATTTGTTTGCAATATGTGATTCCTATTGTATAAGCTATAGGAATAAGCTAGTTTAAGTTCTTCTATGTTTTAACTTTTGCTTCTTTTTCTGCCCCAATATCTATCAATTAGCAATCTATATAGATATTAACTGCTAACAACTCCCAAAATCTGTTGGTTCTCTCCCTGTCTCTGGCCTCCCTGTGCCTGGCAGTGACTCTTCAGCATGGTAGATATATTATAAATGGACAGCAATTGTTTTTCTTCTGATTTCTTTGTTTCTCATTTTGTTCCATTTCATTATCCTATATATGCTCCATGGGATCACTAGAAAGCTGTTCTGATTATTTGGAATTTTTTAATAGCATGTTCTTTCTTCATCTTCAAATGCTTGAATAGTTTTATAAGTTTTTAGAATGAAGTTCTCAATATATTAGCCCCTCCTCCGTCTGCTTCAATGGCATCTGTACAAGTTTCTACTTGTATCCACAATGAATAACTATTTCTAACTATGATACTCAGCTTCAGGTTCACATACTAGATTGGGATGTTATTCTTTAAAAGATTTTTTTAAAGAATTCTTTTAAAATTTATTTATTATGTATACAGTCTGCCTATATGTTTGCCTGCATGCCAGAAGAGGGCACCAGATCTCAATATAGATGGTTGTGAGCCACCATGTGATTGCTGGGAACTCAACTCAGGACCTCTGGACACAGCCAGTGCTCTTAATCTCTGAGCTGTCTCCCCCGCCTGGGATGTTATTCTTAATGTTATCATTATATTAACTCTTTTTTTTTTTTGGTTGTGTTAGGTTTCTATTGATATTTAAAAAAATCCACTATGACCAAAAACAGCTTAAGGAGAAAAGGGTTTATTTCAGCTTACAACACTCAGACCACATTCCATCATCACTGAGGGAAGTCATGGCAGGAATCATGGAGGAGTGCTGCTCATTGGCTTGCTGGCAGGGCTTTCTAAGACTGCTTTACACCCCAGTGGCCCCGGGCCCTCCAGCATCAATCCTTAATAAAGATAATATCTCAAAGATTTGCATATAGGCACATTTTATGGAGGCATGGTCTCAATTAAGATTCTTCTTTTCAGATACATCTAAATTTGGGTCAAGTTGTTGAAAATCAACCAGTAGTATTACCATACTGTGCATATTTATGTAATTAATTATTAAGATGCAGGGTCTCTGGAGATGGCTCAGTTGGTAGGAGTGCTTACTGTACAAGCATGAGTAGCTGCTTGTCTCCCAGAGCCCACATAAAAATCTAGGTGTGGCTACATATGTCTGTAGCCCCAGAACTGTGGAGGGCAGCAGATACAGGAGGATAGTTAGGACTCTGTGATGACCAGAGTAGCTCCAGGTTCATTGAGAAACCATAACTCAAAGGAGTAATAGTGTTACACCATATACATACACATACATATACACAAACATCAAAAATGTTAATAATACACTTACACATAAAATAAACATTCTCTTAGTGAGATTTTTTTCAAAACTTATTGAGGTTAAATTGTTAAATAAAAATTGTATATATTAGAGACATACAATGTCATGACTTCACAAGCACATAAGTTGTGAAAGGATTACTATAATTGAGCTAATTAGCATAGTGTCACCTCTTACATTTATCCATATTTATGTGTTGAGAACATTTACAGTCTTCTATTTCAGCAGTAGTTCATTACTATTAACTCCATGCCAGTTGTTATACTCCCACTTCTCCTGTGTGGAATGCAGCATCTTTAGAGTCACAGAAGTTCAGAGACCTCATAACTAGGTCTATTCATTGCTATAATACTATTATGCATATTTTGATATGGCACTTTACATCTTAGTATTCCCAATTGTCCAGTAAGTCTACTGAAAGCAGATTTTTATAATCCATATATATCTAGTATAAGACCTTAACAGATAGTATTTAATTGTTGTTAAATGTTAGAATGTGAAGAAAGAGGAATAAAGGAATATAAGAACCCACAGAACACAAACACTACTTTTTTGTATTTACGGGATTAATTCACAGTGCAATTCATCACTTTTCTCGTAGAGGCTACCTATGATGGCGGGGGAAAACTGTGTCACTGTTGGCTTTTCCTCTTAACAATAATGGACCTGTTCAGTGCCATAATCTACACTGGTTAGAAGGTAAAGGTTAGAAGGTCATTTCATCGTAAAACAGGGATTTATTCATTCATTATGTACTGTAACTTCCTGTAACATACTAGTAAGATGGATGGAGTGTATGAAAACAGTCTCATACAAAGACAGGAAATAGAAGATGAGAGAGAACACTAGAGAGGCCAAGAGCGGCAAGTAAGAATAAGTACACGTGGGAAAGCTGGTATTTTTATGAGTTAATGAGAGGCTTGTCAGTGAGCAGTAGGTTGATTTAGGTCTCAGAGGCCTCCATCATGCAGAATGTTAGGTAGAACAGGACTGAAGCAAAGAATCTGCAATGGGAGGCACCTGGACCTGGAGATCATTTCTTCATTCCCCATAGCATAACAAAGCTAAGCAACAGGAAATTTACTTTGTGAAGAAAAATTCCCGTCACACAAAGGATAGTAACAGAGAAGAGCTTCTGCAATACAGTGATAAAGGTGATGGAGGGAACTTATAGGCCCAACGCATTGATCACTGCCTTGTCTAATGATCAACTGTCTGTCACAATGATACACTATCTCCCAGAAACCACCTGAAAGACGGATTCCGTTTACAGTTTCAATCAATGGTCACTTAGCTCCATTGCTAAAGGCTTGTGTTTGAGCAGCAAGTTATACTGAATAAGGAACTGTGGAGCAGAAATGTAAACTTCATGGCTGATGCTTGTCAAATTACCTCGCACAAGGGACTAGAGCAGAGACAATGATGGGTCAGTGATGAGCAAGACCACATCTTGACCGGGACTGCTTAATTATGTGTATCCCTTGCCTTCTATTTAAATACTATCTTTATGGTGGCTCTCCCTTGCACTAGGAGTTGTTGGCCACTGGCTCCTGGTGATAAGGGAGCAGAAGCGATGAACTGTGGGTTTGGTGTCTTGTGAACATGAATGGGAATGATGACTCTGGGTCCAGCTCTGGGGAGGCAGATCAATTCTAATAAGGGTGAATGACGGTTAGGTTACATAGAACTTTGGGGAGGGAGTGGGGATTTCCAGGGTGGGTAAAGATGATTGGCTGAAGGGCTAAGGTACTGAGATTCCTCATTTTCATGGAAAGACATTCCAGGAATCCCAGGTGTTTGCTGAATGGGTTCTTATCGAGAGAAAAGGAGTTGGACCTGTAATTTCCCCAAGAACTACTTCTCAGGTAAAGGGTGTGGAGGTCTGTGCTCCCCAGGCAGAGAAGAGGAAGCCTCCCCAACAAAGGGAGTCCTCCATTTTGCACTGAGATCAGGGCTTTCTGGACATGGTGGACTGTGACCTTAGCAGCAAGGTTTTCCCACAAGTATTTTAAGATTGAAGATGAACTTAGTTGTAGTATCTGGATCTTTGTCCCTCTTTACAGTGTGCTTCATTGAATAAATCTTTGCTTTTCTGCTTTTAACTGCTAGTCTTTAATTGGCTCATTAAAGATGGACTGATGGTGGTAACTGATTTATTGGGACTGGTAGGGTCCATGCTGAGACCCTCTAGTAACTCCAGTAACAATAGAATAATGGTTTTCCTAGACCCTAACTACACTTGATCTTAGCCAAAAGGCTAACTAAGAAGCAATTCTAGTCTCTAAACTAGCGATCCTAGTCTCTAAATAGTTTTGCTGTTTTTAACTCATCCAGTTTATTGCATTTTGCTAAAGAAGCCTACGAAGACTAGGAGAACCATTTAGAATTAAATTGGAGAGTAATCTATCCGGACTGAAGAAGGAAGACAGACATTCAGGGCAGATGCATTTAGGAAAAAGGGGTTTAATGGTGTGGTATGCTTGTAGGTAGTGGCCAGGTTAAGCTGTAACATCAGCTTGACTAAACCTTAGATAGCTTTCTTCTGACTATAGGCTTCTCATCTACCTTTCCTCAGAACATATGCTCTGGGAAACTTGCAGCTGTAGGTTTCTTCTCTGTCCCTTTAAAATGTAAATCTTCTTCCAGAGTTTTGACCATTCTACAACCCAGAAATGTCTTTTCAAAAGGAGCTACTCCTTTGAAACATACCCATCAGGAAAACTTAAAGTTTCTCACTCCTAGTCTCTGAAGAAGAGAAGGAGCCTAACCTTTCTAAGTACCAATTAGCAAACACAGATGGTCTGATTTCCCTGACCAATATTCCTTTACCAGTTGAGTCTGACAGTACTAGTTGATTGACTAACTCAAGGGCTTAAAATCTGTTTTTGCGTTAAAGAAGGAGATTCCCCACTGTTTCAATAATTTGTTGAATTTTCTTCTTTACCTTTCGTACTTCTGTGCAACTTTTCTTTGACAGTTTGAAACATAGCATCATGAGGCATTAAATCACTCTATTGGAAAGCTTGGGAAAAATTAATGACACTGAAACAGAAAACCAAAGAAAGAAAAAAATTTAGCTCTTAAATTGAAAGCTTTCTTACCCTACCTGTTATGTTGTGATTACGAAATCTACTCTACAGTTTCATTTGTTAAGTGCCTAATCCTGACCAGGTGATTTTTGGAAACGTCGTTTGGAAGTTTCTGGAAACTTGGTGAGGAGGGAGTACCTGAAGAAGCAGAGTAATCTGGGAGGCATGTCTCTGAGGGGCGTCTCATCTCCTTTCCGTGTGAACACCAAGAAGGAAGTAATTCTACCACAGGCTGAAACACCTTTAAGTTCTTTGTTGCCGTGAGACCAGAATCAATGGCGGTAAGAGTTTGGGCCAAAATATTTGAAGCTGTAAGTCAAATTAAAGGATTCCTTATTTAACATGGACTCTTTGACATATTTTTTCATATCAACAAAAAGCTAAGATAGTCCCTTCCTGCTACTCCAAAGCATCTTTTCTCCAGGAAACCATACTCTCCTGTTATCTACACAGTGCTATTGTACTCACTTATTTCTTACACAGTAGTTCTTCTCAAGTATCGGTGATTCTTAATTCTTTTTCCATCATAGCCTGCTATGAGCCCAAGCTTTTTGGTTTTTTAATGGTCCTGATTGGAGCAATGACTTAAATTGTATTGTTTATTTATATATTCATATTATATAGATACTTCATGACCTATATAAAGTCCTTAAGTGCCATGCTTATAAAAACATGCAAGGTGAGGCTGACGCTGAGCTCACATCAACTTTTCTGTTACTGTGATTAGTTATCATGAAACAACTCAAGGAAGAAAGCATTTAGTTTTGCTAAAATTTCCATAGGAAGAATTCATAATGGCAAAAGAAAAATGGAAGCAAGTGGCTGGACCAAAGATGTGAGTCATCACATATCCAACCTCAAGTAGGAAGGAGAGAGAGTGAAGGGAAGTGGGGTAGGGCTATGAACTCTCAAAGTCTTTTTTGCAACCACGTGGGGATCCAGGGTTCAAAGATATGAACCTATGAGAGACATTCCTTGTTTAAACCATCATAGTTACCGTAATCTCTCTAAGCTTTTCCAAATGTCTAATTTTCAAGTGAGTTTGCGAGGCTGGAGAGATGACTCAGCAGTGAAGAACTGGCTGCCCTCGTGCTACGGTTTGATTCTCAGGATCCACAACTGTCTATAACTCCAGCTCCAGGGGGTCCATGCATTCTTTTGTCATCTGTAGACACCAAGGAAGCGTGGGGTGCACACAAATGCATTTGCCACGTGTTGTACACTTAAAATACTAAATAAACAGTAACAAATAAATAGTGTGGAAAATAAACCAGGCATAGTTCCCAGAGAGGTTATGAGGACAGACAGATTGCATATGTGTTTATCACTTTCCTTGTTCCTGTGCTGGAGCAGATGAAGAAGGCAAGTTTGTATGCAGAGACTTGTTGGATCTCAGAGTCTGACGGTGCAGGCCATCACGCAGGGAACAAACAGTGCTGGGATCATCTGCAGCTATGACCTAGTCCCGCCAGGCAGGTGGTCACAGTGTGTCCAGAGTCAGGCAGCAGGGAGACAGCTGCTCAAACTCTCTTAGCTTTCTTCACTTTTCATTTTTATTCAGGCCGATAAGTCAGCTCCCGGGAAGTTACCACCCACATTTGCTAAAGCCTCTCTGGAAACACTCTCAGAGACACACCCAGAGGTGTGTTTCACAGACGCTTCCAAATTCAATCCAGATGACTATAAAACGTAACAATCACAAAGTGCTTTGCAAAATATTTGATATAGAATGTGTTCAACAAATCTGAAACAATCACTTGTTACTTAACCAAAGAACAAAACAAAGAAGAAAAGCTAGCGATATTGTTGTTCGGTCCTGAAAGCAATTCTTATACACTGTTCTTTGCTATCTCTGTAATATGTATCTTTTATACAATATTGCTTTTAGATCACATTAATTCACAATGATGGTTCCAGGTTTAGGATGTAAAGACCAATGTTTTGAAAGCAAGTGTGTAATCTAGAATATACTGGAAGAAAGATGAGACATGCCAAGAGGATACAGTATTTTGTAAAAGATTTGGGTCAAGGGTTAAGCATTGTTATCAGATAAATCTCACTGCAGAAGAATGTTGATTTCACGATAGATCTTTGTTGTAAGCACCAGTAATATGCTTTCTTCTTCTTCCTCTTCTTTTTTCTTTCTTCCTTCCCTTCCTCTTCCTGCTCCATTTTCTGTTTTCCTCTTATTCTTTTTTAATTATGGAAGCGGCCAGGTATGGGCAGTTTGGTTGCTTGATTGACAGCCTTCAGACCCCTTCTCTATGCCTGGCAGAAATTGGAATCCAGCAACTATTCTATGCCAGGTAGAGGATGAGGCCTGATTGGGAGCAACTTTTCTTACATAAAGCAATTTTGAAGACCAACGGTGCTGCCGCTGTCACTCCTGGAGATTAATACAGGGTTGCAGTAATCGCAACAGTGGTGTGCTATTTTTGTGGAAAAAACAGGGACCTCTGACAAAGCTGCATTTCTTCAGAGAGTCCTTGACATTCATCATGGAGGTTATGGCTGTTTAAACATCGTGGGCATCTCAGAGAGGCGCCAATCTTTCTACTGACTCTGAAAAGAAGTTGGTTCTAGTCACAAAAGTGATGGCAACTCTCATGGCTTCTGCTCTAGGAGAAATTGTTTTAGTCACAGTCACTCCAGACACCATGCAACAGACTGGAGGATTCAGCTTGGGTCATATCCACTTCAGATGATTCCACTTACCACCGTTCCTAATGACGCCATCAACAGCCTGAAGCTGTCCTCAATCTCTGGAGGTGTAACCCCTTTTCTCTGACAATTTTGGCAAGCAGGCCTAGTGTGCTTGCACAGATTGTATGACTATGCAAACGGTTTGTGTTTGCCAGATAGAAACACAAATATTACCAGCTATCTAAACAGCTCTCCTCCCATTCTCAGAGCCGTGGAAGCCACCTCCTTCTTGTGCTTCTGCTTGTACGCACCTCACCTCCATTGGCAGCCTAGGCCCCAATAAAGATTTTACTGGTGTTTTTCTTATCTATTTGAAATCTTTATTATGAGTAGAACTGGCTGAGCTGGTAACACAAAGGTCAAATAACTCCCGGGGAGACCAGCCCCCAGCTGTACACAGAAGGAGCAGCTAGAAGATGGATGAAGAATTCTAAAGTGTTGCCAGGAAATGGGGAAGGCTGCATCCTAGAAGACTGAAGAAATGTCGAGAAGCCAAGAAATAGCAGAGAGCCGGGGCTACAGAAGGTTAAGAGCTGAGAAGTGCTAAGGTTCTTAAAACACTTCACATCTCAGCCCTTAGAAGCGTTCCAAGAAGCAGCCCAGGGCAACCAGCTCCAGTTTCTATGGGGTTGTAGCAGTAAGGTAAAGGGTCTTGGCATTTTGTCAGTACTTCATTTCTATCTGAATTGAAAAAGGAGCCTTCTGGATATTGGTAACGACAGAATGGGTATCAGTGGCCATGGAGAAGGTGTGGGTAAGAAGAGATCCTGAGAGAACTGAGTGGATGCAAAGGTCACCAGAGAAGCTGAAATGAGGAAGTGTGGAGGCATTAGAATTTCTGGAGATCACGTGGCTAGAGACCGGCTGCCATTTGTCTTCATGCTGCCTTTCAGCTCTGGTTTGCTTTCATACTGTCACTGAAACAGTATTTGAACCACCAGGGTAAATAGTTTCAAATGTCAAGATCACTTGTGCAGGGAAGGCTAGCTTTTTAGAACTGATGTTCAAAGCATTAATTTAGTTCTCCCACAAGGAGAGAGTGGAGTTCTATGGATACATTTGGAAAACAGAAGTGCTGCTGACTAACAGAATGTGAGTGGATGTTCCTGTGAGAACGGTTCAGACCTGGAAACTGAGCTGTAAAACTGAGCTGTCTCTGTGGCAGCTATGCCAGAGATATGCTGCTGTTTTCACTTCCCCATGTCTTTGTTCAAACCATATGGTGCCGGAACAGTACATATTTGTAAATAAATAGACAAGAGTCTAGATTCCTTCTGTGTCCACGACTTGCTTTCATTTTAGGTTTATCACTTTTTTTGGAAGACAAGATGTGCTTGAATTTGGGAAACTTTGCACCTTTGAGGAATCTATAAAAAAAACTCTTTATTGTTTCCTATTGCTGTTCTGTCCACGGGAAAGTCCAGTAATGAGCACTTGACAGCCATTATCCCTTTTTGCTTTGCAATGTTTTGTTTTTAGCAGTTGAAGGGACTGCTAAGCATACTGCTGCTTGAGATTCTTTCATTCTGTTTTAGTTCCTCCTTTTAGAAGAAAATTCCAGTAACTTTTTAAACCTCCCCTCCCTTCCTTCTGCCTTTCTTTTCATTGGTAGCTTTTAGTCATGTTATAAGAGACACCATCATGACTGATGAAGGACATAGGGAGTGCTGAGCACACAGAGAGCTGATTGGACCTTCTGACTTCTCAGACACTGCTAGCCCAAGGTAAAGCCATCTCTTCCCCCTCCTCCTTGGGCTGTCATTTCCTGAATGATTCAAAATGATTTATGCCTTGTCATCCTTGTCACTGATCTTCCCTTCAATGTCAGAGCTGAGGGGATCTTTGGAAGCCTCGTCTACATGCAGAGGAAAAACTGAGGCACAAACACAGCCACTTCTTTATTTTCATTTTTT
>REGO01000092.1:1365506-1381562 GCA_010120015.1 Rhombomys opimus | reverse complement strand
TCTGCATGACCGTGTCCTCCCACATCAACTGATTAATCAGGACAACCCTGTCCATACCCACAGAGGAACAGAGGTGATAATCTCTTCCCAGGTGACTTGAGCTTGTGTGAAATTGACAGCTAGAGTTGACCATTATACTCTTCCTACTTTTTCACTTTCAATAGATGTCAATCACAAATATTTGAATGAATGAATGTTTTAGTCTCTGAGAATTCAGAGTCGAAGTGGGATTTCCACACGAGTTTCTGAACTTCTGGGAAGACTCCCACCATGACGTTCCTCCTTCCAGCAAGGATTTGGTTTGGATATATTTATTCATCCGTGAGCAATCTAGAATGTTCAAGTATACGCTGAGATAGACTCAAAGGTGAATAAACCTCAGACCCTTCCGGAAAGAGTTCAATGGTCCACAGTTCACACCCTAATTAGGAGCAATGACACCTGCAGGCATGAGCAAGTACAATGCCTTTCCGCGAAACTGTCCTGGGTATGTTTTGGCATATGGACTTTGGGACAAGAAAATTCAGGTTGCAAAACTCAGCTCAACCCATTACTAGTAACTTGAAAACAATCACTTATAAACTCTGAAATGATTCAGTTTTTCTATCTATAAAACTGATAAAACAGTATGCATTTGAGATATAAAATTTAAATTATTAAATACAAATAAGCCATAATAAAAATCAAATATCCAATAGGCTACACACATACACACTTTTATGTTTAACAGTTGTTTCTGATTTGATTTCAGGACTCTGGCAATGGTAGGAACTGTGGAACTAAAGGCTTAGGATTCTGCTGTGGAAACAATACTTTCACATCTCTGAGCTGTGTAGATAATAGATGCAAGAGCCAAGTCAGCAACTTCCCAGCCCATGTGAGCACAGGGACCTGCTTTTCCTCACACAACTTTACTCCCAGACACTTTCAATATACTTCCCTCCTTTAAAATAATGCTCTTACCCAGGCAGTTTAGAAAATTAATTTTACTAAGTCCTAATATTTAACAAGAATGTCCAGAACTACATTTTCATAGTGAGAAATAATTAACTTGCTTTCATTTTCACATGACTGTCTTGTGACAGGTCAAATATCCAAAACACAAATGCAACAAGGTGTCATTTTCCATAACTTGGTCAAACTATTATGTTGTTAGCTGAGTTTTCCTCTTCTGAGGAGCATTCCTCTCAGAATCCAAATCAACACTGTTATGACTAATACAAAGACTATCTATTTGTCTGATCCTGGCTTTCCCTGAATATGCATTAGCAAAATGTGTTTGTCAAAACCTGCTTCTAAGAGGAGTTCAGCCTAAGATGCAAAAAGATAGACTTAACTAGCCCAAAGGTAAAACAAGTAAATTGTCAGTTTATATCTTATTAAGGGATAATATCACTGTAGGAGCCAGTATGACACCAGCACAACATGGCCCACAGAATCAGCTAAGTAGAACTCTTAGGCTCATAGAGACTAAAGCAGCAATCACAGAGCCTGCATGGGTCTGAACTAGGTCCTCTGCATATATGTTATAGTTGCTAGCTTGGTGTTCTTTTGAGACCCCTAACAATGGGGATGTGGAGTCTCAGAGTACTTGGCCTGCTATTTTTTCTCCTACTGCATTGCCTCGTCCTGCCTTGTTTGTGCCTAGTCTTATTGTAACTTGCTATGCCATGTTCACTTGACATCCCTGAGAGGCTTGCTATTTTCAGAAGGGAAATGGAGGAGGGGTGGATCTCGAGGAGAAGAGAGCTAGAGGGGAGAACTTGGAGAAATGGAGTGAGGGGAAACTGTGTTTAAGATGTGATATATGAGAGAAGACTAAACAAAAATAAGGTAAATAATGATAGTAATAAAACATGTTTATAAAAAAAATCTATGTTTAATGGGTTAAAATCTAGAAAAACAAAATTATGGCCTTCACATCAGTTGAATATTACTGAGTCCTGGGCATCATTGAGGGTGTGAAAGGACAAGAAAGACAACAGAACTCGGATAGGTGGCGTAGCTCTCCGTGGTTTTGTGTGTTCACTTCTATATCAGAGACAAGAGACAAGGGACAAGAGTCAACCATAGAGTTCTGTGTGTTAAACAAGAGATGAGAAGTCACTGTCACAGAGTAGGCACCCACAAAACACTGCTCACTATTGCCTTTGTTCTTGTACCTTATTAAAATTTTACTCTAAATGACTAAGAGATCATATATATATATATATATATATATATATATATATGACTCCTAATATGTTAGTTAGCAGTTTCTTCTCTAACAGTGAATTGTTTATTGAAAGTCACAGACTGACAAAGACAATCCTTCATTTAAAAACTTCCAAATTTTTCTATTTTAATTGAATATTTCCCAATTTATTTCAAGCAAAATTTCAGAATGGATGCAGACAAAGATACTAAAAGCAGGCTATACACCCCTAGGGGACCCCTACTACAATTAATTATACTGCTAACTGGAGATAATATAAAACCAACTCTTAATGACTTACTGTTGAAAACATAAGTTAGTGTGTCTCTCAACTCTCACTCAAAACGCTTCCTTTTGCAGAAGATGTTGACTAGCCAGAGACCCACAACTGGTCAAGGTGCAGGGAATGAGAGACTTTAAAGTTCTCCACCCTACAAAGGACACTTGTATCACATTCCTCCTCCCAAGGCTCAGGAATCATTGCAGAAGAGGAGACAAAAAGTGTATAAGAGACAGATACAATGGATAATCACAACAAAACAGCATTTGATGGGTACAACAGAATAGTTGTACATATAACTCACAGTGGTTTTTGACAGTATTCATGAGTTACACAAGCTCAAAACATACCAAATGCCCACATGGAGAGGGTTGGTGGGCATGAAGTCCCATTCCTAGGTGAGGAGCTCTAAGTAATTGCTCTCAGGGAGAGATGGTTTTTGGTTTTCTTTACATGTGTGGCTCATGTCCAAGCCTCAGTGGACACTCACATACCCAAGAGTATATGGAGTCAATAGGGGAAAAACACATAAACACACAACAACAAAAAACAAACCACAAAGTTGGTTGTGTAAGGAATTGGAGGTTGATCTGGAAGAAATTGAGGAGAGGAAGTGAATATAAGAATACAGTATATGAAAGTCTCAAAGACTTAATAAAAATACATTTCTTAGAAAAAGGGCAGAAGGCGGTCTCTTATGAGAACACCATCAGTCATTGTTCTCTTTCTAAATGAATAACACCACTTAGCTCATGGT
Organism: Rhombomys opimus; assembly: GCA_010120015.1. Classification (NCBI taxonomy): domain Eukaryota; kingdom Metazoa; phylum Chordata; class Mammalia; order Rodentia; family Muridae; genus Rhombomys; species Rhombomys opimus. Next base: position 1,378,331 of record REGO01000092.1, on the reverse strand, counting down.
CTGTCAACAGTCTGAAAAGACAGAGGACAAGCCTATGAGTTTCGTCTTTGGCATTTCGATGGACTTACAAGGAAGTAGTATTAATTCCAGTGACAGTGGGGAGAGGAGAAGGATGGAGATCCAGGGCACAAGAGTGTCACGTATCTTACAGTGTCAGAGCAGAAACAGATGTTTTCAGAGAAGTGGCCACGGAGACAGGACAAGGAGAAAAAGCACACAAAACAAGAAGAGTACACTTAGAAAGAGAAGCGGGCAAGAATGCTGTCTGTGGCTTAGGGATGCCATCTCTTGGATTTCTGTGCACCCATTACCATTAGCTGCCCCTACATTGGTTTCATGTGGGTAGAAGCTAAATATGATCTTGCTTGAGCTGCAGTGTTAGCCCTACTTAGATTTCTTTGATGATTTATTCCCAACTTTGCTAACCTAACTTGGCATGTGAGAAACTACTCTCTCAGCAGCCATAAATTTTCTAAAAGCCTCATTTCGTTTTAGGGAGAAAATTAAGTGTCCATTCCAACAGCAATAAGGAAGAATAAATCCCATTATAAGTACATATTTCTTGCTGTGAGCATGTAATACAGTTTTTATTTAGCCTGTTTCTCCTTTTCTTGTGAGCCGATGCTGAATTGCTGCAGTAGGATATTCAGAGCAGGGATAGATCTGAAGAAAGCAGGGCAGAAAGGACCACGTATCACTGATGGTTTATGCTCGGAAGGTATTTGTGTACCGTGGCTAACGTCCATCAGTGTTCAGGAAATGGGTAGACTGCACCTTCACTGGCAATTCTGTTCTGAAGCTACTGGCTTGTAAGGGTGGTTAGCTCTCTCCTTCCACACCTGTAGGCCCAAGGCAAAGTTTCATTTCCAAATATCTACTTGCCGCTTACTTCGTGATTATCATTCTGCTTATATCCAAAGCGGGCAGCAGCAGTTTTAAATGACTGCTTTGAAGTGTATGTGAATGGTGTGGCCTCCTTTATGACTGATGCCTTTGCTAAAATGATGTTTTCTACTGCCACTTACATCTTTCATCTATGACTGGTAAGTCAAAAGGAGGATAATTTTGATGTATTATCTGAAAAGATGGCTTTTCATACTGCACGCTCTTTTATTTATTCTTTATTTTTCTTTCACATACTTTTGTGTGGATTCCTGAAGGTTATTTTGCTCTATCCTTGATGTCAATGACATGGGTAGTCACAAAGGCTATTTTGCATATTAAAATATTCCCTATTTCACCAGAAATGAAAACACTTCATAAGTGGGACATTTTCCATAAGTATATCATTTATTTGTTTTGTTGTAACAAAGTACCTCAAAGAAAGAAAATTAAGAAAAAGGAAAAGGCTTATTTTGGCTTACAGCTTCTAGATAAGGTTCATCAGGATGGGGAAATCATAGCAACGGATATGTTAAGCGGCTGGCCACACTGCATCCCTGCTCAGACAGAGGGAGATGAGTGCCGCTGTTAAGCTTGCTTTCTCTCTCATTTAAAAAAAAAATTGTTTATTCATGGATGTGAGGATTCTGTCCCTATGTATCTATCTACATGGCAGAAGAGGGCATGAGATTCCATCATAGATGGTTGTGAGCCACTACGTGGTTGCTGAGAATTGAACTCGGGACCTGTGGAAGAACAACTACTGTTCTTCACCAGTGAGCTATCTCTCCAGCGCAAGCCTGCTTTCTTTTCATTGTTCAGTCTTGAACCTCATCCCATGCAATGGTGTCATCCACTTGTAGGCTATTCCACATCAGTTGACCTAATCCAGTCAGTCACTTACAGGCATGCCATGAGGCTTATTTCGTAGCTGATTCTAGATCATGCTAAATTGAAAAAACAAAACAAAACCATATTAACCATTGCAATAAGTAAATCCAGAGAATTACCCTACACTGTTAGTAGAGTTCATCACATGTCAGAGATTGGAAATTTAGTCTTAATAACATCTTTTTATATCCCATTGGGCAGCATAACAGGTAACTGCTAAAAGTTGTCATGGTTGGACCCACCAGGTAATGAAGCTCTTAGAACTTGAAGACTTTAAACTTAGTTTGGACAGAGAACCAGAGATGGTACTCATTGATGGTTTACTGAATGGAGTAAGACCCACTCACTCTGAGAAGACTCTGAGAAGAACACCACTCTGAAGATGAAATAGATGAAATTGCCATGATAGTAATTTTGGCAAATTCACACTTTCTAATGATGCCCCAAGGCAGGACATCCAGTAGAGAAGAATCAGCCCAAAGGCTAGCGTGTCCCATCACCATCTAACACTGCCGGCAGTAGGGCGGGTGGCACTTGAAGATGAAAGTGGAGATGAGAGTGATGTATTTAGAAGCCAGGAGACACACACCAAGAATCGCTAAGCATTAAGTGTCCATGTACTTTTAAAAACTATTTTATTTTGGCTTCTTATGTCCTTTCTCCCTTCTCCACCCTAATCCCTTCCAACACCAGGTAGGAGAGAAGTTTAGTGGGGAGAGGGGGCATAGTTCTCTTTAGCTACTTCTTGCTGGTTAGAATCAATGGGTTCTTTGGGGGCAAGTTCAATCTTTGTTTCAGGGAATCTCTAATTACTTCTTGTCAAACTGTGTCAACAGTAACCAGGAACAGCAAGGCCTTCTTTCTCCAAGCCCCCTTTCTCTCTCTGGGCTCTGGCATTAATTCCCTTTTCAGAGTCCTCAGAACTAAACTCTCTGCAGCTGGCAAAGAGCCCCTCACGAGGCAAATAGTTTGCTGCTGCGAACAGTCTGAACCAGCCCCAAACCCCACACCTGGGATTAAAAACAAAACATGTTTTCATGACATAACTGAGTTTTTAAAGACACCAAATCTTTCCACTGCGACTAAGGGAAGTGAGGAGAGGAGTATGAACATGATCTGCTTATGTCATCAAAGAAAGCCAGCCTCTTGGTGTCTTGACTTTAGCGTCTTCACCTTTGGAAGTCTCAGAGGACAAGTTCTTCCTGGGTTTAGTCAATTGTCTTTGCACTCTATAACAAATCCATCTTTGGTAAGGAACTCTAGGAAACAAATGCAGGCTCTGGTGTGGAATTCTGTAAAAATACTACAACGGCCATGCTCATAAGCATGCCTTCCTATATCCATATTTTAAATTGTCCTTTTAGAATGTATTCCTGATTGTGATTTCTGACACTAAATACAAGAAGAGCATTTATAATTCATGTTCAATTTTGCCAGAGTACTTTTTAAGAGGATTGTAATAATTTATTTCTAGAAACCGGTAGAGACAGAAATATGTGTTTCCCCAGAACTTTGCCGGCATTGGAAAGCAATAGTTCTGGGTTAATTAGGGGGAATCCATGTTGGATTTCTCATAAACCAGTAGACATTTAAATATCAAGATCATATAAAATCATTCTGGAAATCACTTCAGTGAAGCTGAATGTTCTACAGAATGGTTGGGGGAAAACAATGTGGGGGAAATGACAAGAAGATGAAGAAAGAAAGAAAGAAAGAAAGAAAGAAAGAAAGAAAGAAAGAAAGAAAGAAAGAAAGAAGAAGCAGCCAAATCAAAACCAAATAAAATACAACCTAGAGTTGGCGATACTTCTTCTCTCCTGCCAAACCTGTATGTATAGTTCACATGATCATGACTGAATTTCAGAGAAAGTAAAGCAGCGAAGCAGAAACCTGACTTTGCCAATGGTCATTGAGTGACCATTAGAAGTCAAAACTAAACGGAGAAAACACAGCACAGTCTGCATGCACTTGCCTTTGCTCAACAGGTGGGTGGACCTCGAGAAGGTGTACTGGGATTGCAAGGAACCACACGCGAGGACTGCATTTCAGCTGCCACCACAGCCATGAGTGGACAAGTAGAAGGTTCAGAAACTGCTTGCACAAAGAGGCTATTCATAGCTTGTAGCAGTATTTATTGTGTGCTTCTTAGACTTAAATTGTGCACCTCCTTGGCATGGAGACACAGTTTTCTTGTTCTAATGCAAAACAGAACAAAAAGCAGTAACACTAATTAATGCAAAACCACTTGTTCATAGTATACTTCCCAGTAATGAAAACTGGTTTTTGACGAACTTCCAATGAAGCCATATGTTAGAATACTGAATGATCATAAGAGATATTTCTACGCTTATTGTCATAAAAATATAACCTAACCAGTAGGCAAAGGCTCATTGCATGACAGTATGTGAATTGTGATCCATTGCTCTAAAACAATGTATAACTGTTATACTTCTCTCTATGGTTTTATGTATCACTGCTGGAGATGGAACCCAGGCAGGTTCTCGGTCTCCACTCATTACTGAGAAGCATTCCCAACTCCTGAGCCTTAAGTTTGAAATCTCTCTTGCCAACATTAGTCTAGTATGAGCTCCTGCCAGGCATCTGCATGGATCCTGTGCATCTTCAAGGAAGCAGTGACGTTTGACATGCTGTTTCCTGCTTCAGCAGGGTTCCACCCTGCTGCTCTGGAATCTCACTCCTAACCAGGTTAAGCTTTCTTCTTTTTCCAGCACATGTGTATACAGTGTGGACTAGGCAAAAAACCTATGGAAAATGGTTGATCATATTATTTAAAGTTGATCATTATTTATAGTCAAGAATTCTATAAATATTCTTATACTCCCTGGAAGAAAAAAAAATGAGTTCACTGAAAAGATATCATATAGAATCTGATGATCTTCCCAGGTTTAATCAGACCCCAGGGGTCTGTGCTGGATATGGGGTAATGCCAGCTTGATCAAGTTTGGAATCCCAAGACAAAGCTCTAAGCTTACTGGTGAGGGAGTTTGTAGACTGGTTTACTTGTTTTGGGAAACCCTTTTCCAACCTTTGGCGTTCCCTTTCCTTGGCTTTCGGGCCCCCCAAAATTACCAAACTGTGCTTGGCACCAACCTTCTGATTCTGAGTGTAACATAACCAGCTGCCTCACACTCGTAGCCGAACCTTCCCTGCCACGATGGACTGTACCCCCAAACTGCGAGCCCAAATCAACCTTCCTTCTTCAAATTGCTTCTGTAAAGTATTTTGTGACAGTGGTGGGAAAAGCAGCCACAGTTCTGCCTATGACTGACAGGTCTATGGTTGACACATTTATGCCTGGCCTCTGGGGTTCTCCCACCTGGGCCCTTCTGCTGATCTCTCCCCATTTATTCATTGTTCCTGTTTCCCAGTTTGCCCTGTGGTAAAAACTGCCTGTGCTCCTCATAGCTTCACGGATGCTAATCACAAGCACACAGTTTGCTCTTTAGTTCAATAGAAATGCCAGCAAAATTGTCACTATGTATGTGATGCTATATTTTCATTTATTCTAGATGCTCTTCATATGAAGTCAATTTTAGTCATTTATTAGAAATACACGTTGCATACCATCAAATGTCCCTTTGGTGGACATTTTCATTGTAGGGGGAACATCTTTCATATTAGTGCAGCAATGTGGTTTCATCATGATTAATTTTGACTGGTGACATAAACCTCACTCGATTGTCATGTATTATTATTTTAGTTCTACATCCACATATTTGATTAGGGTTCCCGAGGAGCTGAGCCGTGGTGGTGATGAGCAGAACCCCCAGCTTCCAGCCAGCTTAGTCTTTCTTACTTACTGCTTGTTTTGCTTTTCACCCACCAAGCCATTCTTGGCTAACATCTGCCTTGGAATCTTATGTTTTCATGACTATTATCTGTCTTGGGTCCTTTTTGTTTGTTTGTTTGTTTAAATCACTAATTCTCTGTCTTGGGTCCTTTTTTATCACTAATTCTTGTTTTTAGGAAAATTCTTGTGAGTACATGTGTTGGGGACACACATGCAGTGTCACATGTGCATAGTAGAAGTCAGGAGACCTTTTTTGGTCTTCTTTCATCTTGATTTTTAAGGCAGGGTCTCAACAATTTCACTGCTGCACTGAGGCCGGTTCTCCTGTTTCTGCCTCCTGCTGGGACTACAGGTGTAACAACACTTCCTGGGCTAAATTTTCCTTAAGTTCTAGGGATTGACTCAAAGTCATCAGGCTTGCCCAGCAAGTACTTTTACAGAACCTCTGACACACATCCTCAGGTCCTTTTATCACGAATTCTGAAACCAGCCAGTCATATAATTCACTATATATTACTCTGTGTGCATGCTTGCATGTGTGTGTGTGTATCTTATGTAATGATGCACCTGCTTTATGATTTCTATATCTTCTATTACTCTGATAATAAAGTTTTAAAGGCTGCTCATAACAAATTACATATAGGAAAATGACAGAAAATAAGAATAAATAGAAGACTGAAATATCGCCATATGTATATAGTAGGCTCTTTTTTTTTGCTGAAAAATAGTTTTTCATACAGTATATTTTTATCACCCTTTCCCATCCTTCCATCCTCCCTACCCACCCACGTTTCTTTCTCTCTGTCCAGTAAACTTATGACACATGACATTCATGGTTACAAAAAGATGTACAAATGAAGGGTGGAAAGGAAGGAAGACAGACCCATAATCCTACCTAGTCAGGAGGCTGAGGCAGGAGAATCACAAATTTAAGGTCTGCTACCGTGCAACTTCAAGGCCAAAGTAGGGAAAGTGGTGACCTAGGGACCGTGTTGTCAAATAGGGAAGTACGAAGAGAGCCAGGGTTGTGGCTCCATGTCCAGCACTTTCCTACCGCGTAAGGCCCCTTGTTAAGTGGTAGCTGCTTTGAAACACACAGTCCTGATGAGGCCTGATGGGCTAGGGTCAGATAGTAGGGGAGGAGGACCTCTCCTCTCAGTGGGCTAGGGGAGGAACATGAGGGGGGTATAAAAGGGAGACAGGGTGGGACTGGGAGGAGATGAGGGAGGGGCTACAATGGGCATAAAAAGTGAATAAATTATAATAAATACTAACAATTTAAAAAAGAAAATATCAAGTTATGCTATGATTTGTAATCTTAATGTAATGTCTCTTTCTTGGTTTTTTATTTTAGTCCTGAGAGTCATTTCTCCCTCCCCATTCCGTACAGGAAATACATGGTTTTGTAGGAATGCTTATCAACTGGATTCAGGACTGTCTGATACTTGTAGGGCTGCTCATGGCCGTAACATAGGGGTGGAAGTGTGTGGGTATAGATATTTAACTTCAGAACAAAAGCTTCCAGCTCTGAAAATAGTACATACAGTTGTACAGTCCCATTACTGCCAAATCTTAAACTTCCTCCATCCAGTAATTTGTAGCTTTTTTTTTTTTATCCACTAGAAAGGATTTGAAGTACCCCTCTCTTACTTAGGACTCATTTTCCTACTGCTTTTTTCACGTGAAAAGCCAACCACTTTCTATTTTAGTACCTTTATTTCTGGAGCGAGTACACAGAGCTCCTTCTTCAACTCCAGTTTACAACCTTTTTCCCCCTAAAAATATTTTTTTAGAAGAATTTTGCCTGCTAGACTAAATGGTTTACCGGGTAAGCAAAAGAACAAGAAAACTGCTCACATTAAATTTCAGAAGAATCAAAGTTCTAGCGGGCCTCTGAAGTTTCACTTAAAAGGAGCCTTTTCTGCTCAAATGCATGGAGCCCAGAAAGCAGCAATACTGTGAGAACGCATATAAGCATATGGATTTCTGTTTCAGGATTTAAGTACTAGTGTTCCTTGGAGAGCCACGGCATGAACTCATGCTTATATATATATTGTTGGCTGCAGATGAAGTTTAAAAATTGTCAAGTATGCTCACAAAATTTCTTATAACATCTACTTAAGTATGTTTCTTCAGCCAAATATGTTTGTAAGAATGTGTGGAGCTTTTTCTTAATTTTATTTCCATCACACACATATAATACAGATAAAATTCCATCATATTTTATATATAACACATGTAAACATCTTAAATAAGGTAGATTTGTATAACTGCTTGGATTAGTTTTGGTATCACCAGTTAACCTGTCAACAGCTCTTATATAAGATGGCTACCACTCCAGCATGAAGATGCCTACGTCTAGACTGAGATATGCTATGGACTCTGCTGTCAAAATGTTCATGCAAGTAATTATTGCTTTAAAACATATCCTTGAGTTTTCTGACTGAAAAATCACAAAAATATCATTTCACTTTTTCATCTAATGCCAAGAAAGGTTTTATAAAGGGTTTATCAGATATTTAGAACTAAAGGGTTTTAATATGAAAAGAATAATTAGTTATTGGATGCATCAGAGAAATTTTATACCACAAAATGGCAGTAGTCAGAAATCACATTAATTATTCTCTATTGTTCTATGCTAAGAATAAATGATAAAAGCTGATAGACTTTTGTTAGAAATAGAAATGGTAAATTATTTCTTTACCCTTGATATTGTTTCATGCTTTATTGATAGCAGAACACAATCAGTATTTTGCTTAAAAGTATTCCTTTAACTTTATACTTCTTAGCATGATTCTTGGTTTTGACTGAGAAGAAGAGTCTTCAGATCTCAGAAGAAAAAGGAACTGGAGGTGGGTTATCATTCTCAAACACAGAAACAGGAGAGAGTACATGGGTCAGAGTTTGTCGATACTGCTGTCCATTGAGAGAAAATCAGTTAATAGGTGAGCTAAGATGACTGATAGGAGAGGGAACTGAGAAACAGTCTGTCTTTGGATCTCCCTGTAACTCCTAGCTACGCACACTGGAGTTTCTTTCACTGAGGACTCAGAACTGTCCTCCGATCTTTTATAGTTCTTCCTTTCAGTACTCCACTATCTCCATGTCAACAGATAATCTGCTAAGTTGGTCTTTTTAATAGCAGAGAAATGTCAAAACATCAAATTCATGCAGGCTACTAAGTGCGCACGCTTCTCCATTAGATCTGGACTTCCTTCCACGTATCAAGTGAGACGAATAGTCCCAGAAGTTTCTCCCATGGGTGGGAGATCGGGGGACATTGAAAAGGCAGCGTTCAGGGGACTTGCGGAGAGAAAGGGTTTGTGATGTCCCTTGAATCACACCATACAGACAGAAAGGCCAGTTCTATGAAGTGTCTTTTATAAATCTAAACTTAAAAATCAAGGAGATCAAGTAATCTTGTAGTCCTCAGGCATTAAAAATGCTTATTTCTGCAGCACACCGTGCATGGAAAATAACAAAGCTTTGGCTGTACAAGGAACTACACATCAATAGATACTTTGTATTCCTCAAACTGATCCTTTTTTTTTTGTTTGATGCTTTCCCATAGAAATATTTCATCCTGACTCTGTTAAGAACATTATGCCCTCAACTATGTAAGTTGTTCGTCCTGATTTCTAAGAATAGCAACACACCCAGCCACACCCAAAAGAAAGGCAATTTAAAGGCTTAAAGGTATACTTCAGAATCTCAAGAGAGCAATAAACACTTACTTTCATTTTCAACTTGGCTGCAACTGAGAGATAAAAATGTATATATGTGTGTGTGTGTGTATATAAATTTGGGGAAGCTTGCCTTTCTTATTTAAATGGCATCTTAAAACTTTGAAATTTGACAACTTTAGGCATTAAAAAAGCTCATTTTTCTTAAATCCACAAATATTTTGAAAGTGATAGCTCTTTGGCTGAAGAACATTATTCTGTTCTTTAGGTATGCTAATAAGGACCTGCAGTCATCACCAAAGGCAACTACAAGTACCCCTTTTTACTGCAACGTCTAGTCATAATGAATATTTATTCACCTCCAAATTTGGTGAAGAGTTCTACCAGAGAGGAATGTCTGCTCCTTCATTCATTTGGTTTCAAGATCATTATTCTACTAAAACTTGCATAAGAAATATGAGAGCAATAAAGGTCCTCTTTTGAAAGTTAATTACTTGAACTTAGATAACCTTCATCATTTTGTAAGAGAAGAAAATGAATGTGAAATTTGCTTGCCTTCTTACCGTCTTGTTATTTCAAATAACAAGTGCATTTCTTTATGAATGAAGCCCTTAGGATATTTCAGCACTGCATCATACTGTTGTCATCTGCTGTCTATTTAAAAATAACGACAAAAAACCCAGAAATTTCAGCTATTTGGGTTTTGTTTTTACTTACATCATTTTACTTTGTCTTGTTTTAGATTCTGACTTAATTTAGTGCCTATAGTGAATACTGTAGTTGGCTGTTGAGACTCCTTGTCCACGAATGAAGCACAAGATTTATTATTTGATGACTTTTAGTCCTTCTCCAGAAAACCTCTTCAGCCAAAGAGAGACATTTTGCCTACAGCCACACCCTTCTGTGGTCAACCTGGTTATCAAAGCAGGGCATAAACAGCTAACCTCATTGTCCAAGAAAGGGGTGGCTTTCAGGCTTAAAGGACTCTCTCATGACTCCCTTAATTTAACTCTTCCGTCTGCCCAAATTCACTACCTATACTCCCCCAGAAATTTTTCTCATAAGATCCTTGTGTGCAAGTATTTGCTTCTTGGGAAGCATTAATGTACAAGTTTGAGACCCAGTCACCTTTGACCCCTTAGATGAGTATTTCAAGGAAAATAAATGTATGTTGTGGGGCAGAGGGAGACCATTGACAATATTGATCAAAAAATATGTTTTTTCTTTCTTTCAAAGAAAACACGTAGCCTGCATATAATAGAGACATTTCTACACTATCCTGCTCTGTGGACTCTGGTCCCTTAGATCTTTGTTTATTCCCCTGAGAGGAGGCCTCCGCCTGTCAAAGGAATGTCTCAGGCAAGAGATAGTACATTCAAGGACATTATGTAAACAGCCCTCATTTGACAGTGAGTCTTTCTGTGTCCTGAGCACATTTGGTGAAAGTGATGGGAATGACTTCACATAATTATCCTTTCTCTGACCCTGCTTTGAACCCTGAGCTATCTTGTAATAAAAGCTTCAGAGAAGTCTGGTAAAATTTCTTGATCAGTATTACACCTAGAACCCACCTAGTCCCTGGGTTCTGCTGAGTCTGGAACTTGACTTCAGTTCCCCAGCACAGGTCACTGGTTAGCGGGAATAAGAACAGTATAGACAGGTAATCCAAAGCCTCCCATGAACTGATGGACATGAACTGATGGCAAGAGCTTTGAAAAGGACACTGGATGGGAAGTAATGCTCACCTTCCATCAAGAAGTGCAGATTTGTGAGAGACGTAACTTCATAGAATGTTTTTTTTTTTAAGATTATAGAAGAACAACTAATTATGAAATTTTACTTGTTAAAAATCAGTAGAACCACATGTATTTCTTCAATGAGATTTCCAGGGGCCACAAACCAAAATGAGTGACAGCTTTGCAAAAATAGGTCAATAATTCATGCAATGGAAGAGGCATCAGAGCTCCTGTGGTGGTTCTGAAAGACCACCTGTGAGAGGAAAGTACAAAGTGGTGGCATCATAAGGAAGAGTGTGGGGATCCGCCACATCAACAGGAGGCGAAAGACAATTACACAAAAGCAAAACAGAAGCCCTAACTCCCCTCACCCAATGGAGTCTGCTCTGCCTTTTCTTTTTAGCAGCCTGTGCTTTTTTTGTTTGTTTCTTTTTTTTTTTAACTTTTATTAATTACACATTATTTACTTTGTATCCACCCATAAGCCTCCCCTCACAATCTCACTTTCCTTCCCCCTTCTTTACACCTACTCTTCCCCAAGTCCACTGTCAGGGGAGGTCCCCCTCTTCTTCCTTCTGATCTTAGTCTATCATATCTCATCAGGAGTGGCTGCATTGTCATCTTCTATGGCCTAGTAAGGCTGCTCCCCTATCAGGGGAAGGTGATCAAAGAGCAGACCAATCAGTTCATGTCAGAGACAGTCCCTGTTCCCATTACTATGGAACCCACTTAGAGACTGAACTGTTATGGGCTACATCTGGGCAGGGGTTCTAGGTTATCTCCATGCATGGTACTTGGTTGGGGTATCAGTCTCAAGGAAGACTCCTGTGCCCAGATTTTCTGGTTCTGTTGCTTTCCTTGTGGGGTTCCTGTCCTCTCCAGCTCTTACTATTTCCCACTTCTTTCATAAGATTCCATGCAATCTGCCTAAGAGTTGGCCATGAGTCTTATCATCTGCTTTGATAGTCTGCAGGGCAGAGCCTTTCAGAGACCTTCTGTGGCACGTTCCTAACTTGTTTCCTGTTTTCTTTTTCTTCTGATGTACATCCTCTTTGCCTTTCAGGATGGGGATTGAGCATTTTAGTCAGGGGCTTCCATCTTGATTAGTTTCTTTAGGTGTACAGATTTTAGTAGGTTTATCCTATGTTATATGTCTGTTTGTTTCTTTGATTTTGTTTTGTTTTTGTTGAACTGGCTCAGTTTGACAATGGCCACCATGACTTACAGCTATAGCACATTAGCTTGTAGCACACTGATGGTTTCACCAAGAAAAACTAGAACTACCAAAATCACATAATCACACAATCTTTGTTTGAAGACATTGGAGAGGGGCCAGGGTGAAAAAGACTTGAGGGTCAGATTGCTGAAAAGAAAAAAAAAAGAGAAAAAAGAAAAAAAAAGAAAAAGAAAATTAATGGGGGTTAATGCCCAACACCTTATCTCTTCTTAAAGCATTTGTCAACATCTAAACTAAGGTGAATGTTCTAACTAGAAGCTGTATGCTACAGGAGGCTTGGCTTAAAGAGACAGGCTAAGATTCAAACCATCACAATTTCAATTTCAGTGAATTTTGGGTTTTTTTTTTTTTTTTTTTTTTGCTATTTTGTGTGCTTATCTAAAAAAATATTTCTTCAGAATTTTTTTAACTTTTTTTATTTTTTATTAATTACACTTTATTCATTTTGTATCCCCCCATAAGCCCCTCCCTCCATCCCTCCTGATCCTACCCTCCCTCCTCTTTCTGCATGCATGCCCCTCCCCAAGTCCACTGATAGGGGAGGTCCTCCTCTCCTTTCTGATCTTAGTCTATCAGTTCTCATCA